>DWLS01000754.1:0-26797 GCA_018246255.1 Pachliopta kotzebuea
TATTATATAATTTATATATGTATATACTTTTCAGCTCGCGGAGTCCGGATCCGCGAGCTCAGGGTCCGATGAAGCTTGCGCGGCTTAGTGTTCCGAAAGCATCGACATCAACCGAAAAAAAAAAATTTGAAGTTTACGCCGTTATATATCTTCTATCAAAATTTTTTGTATGAACCAATTTGCAAACTCTACAAAGTTTTATTATATTTAGAAGTAAGACCACGTGAATACTATTAGTTTTTATATTTATTTAATATATGTCATTGTAGTTATTGGTGAAATTTATAGCATTGACGTAGGAAACAACTTGTGAAAGTTAATATTACTTCCGCCTTAATATTCCGGAAAAAATTTATGACATGAGAAAAGTGTAATAGGAGTAAGGACGTTATGTTACTTCTGGTGGAACTTAGTTGACGATGATCTTCTCAGTTAAGGCTTTGTATCTTTTTTTTGGTATCAAGGGAAAATATCATCTGCCTTGTAATATCTTTTATACTATATTGCTTTTCTATGATAAATACGGAAATATATCGTCTTGGGTATTCTTCACGGGTTCACAATTGATTTATTTTCAATTATTTGCCTAAGTACTTTAAGTATTATATTAATATATAACAGAATCTTTGAAAGCTTCTAATTTAAACGTTATTGTTATATTACCTGCTTATTGAATACCAGTCGGTGCTTCTGACAGAGAGTTTGTGCGTTTGAAAGGAACCACAGCAGGAGACCTACAGGACCTGGTTGTATTCGACGCATCCGGGAAAATCTATTGCGAATCTTTACACTATATTGACGGTTTATTCATTAGTACTGTTTATTATAATGCTAGACTAGTATAAGTTATAACGGAATGTTCAATTAATACCAAAGAAAGATATGAGAAGGATATGAAAATGTAACAAGTAATACTATTAATTAGTTAATTAGCAATAAGATAACTAAGAACATCTTTTTGAAATTTTGTATTGGAATAGCTACTAAGGTCTCAGCCTAAACAAAACAGGAAATATAAAATGTGAATAGTTGTACTAATAGAATTAAGAATAAAAATATAATTAAACTATATTACGTAGTTAGAAATTAAGGCAAATATGAACCCTGATTTACGGCGTCAAAGAAAGAGTAATAATAAAAAAGCAAGAATAATATCTTTAAATAAAACACTACTGTTAAGTAAATTTTGGTTTAAATAAACGCATAGGGGCGTTTATTTAAACCAAAATTTCTGTTTTACAACACCTATAGTTTCGATTAAGACTGAGGTGATTGAGGTCCTTATATAATCATAGTTATCACGGAGTATATTCAGCTTTTTATTATGATTTTGTTTCAGTACGATCTAGACCAAGGCCTCCTCTGTCTTCTAACGTTTTATAGAGTTAAACTTAACTGGTAATCATGACTACATATACATATGTGTATGGACAACAGTTTTATGGTGGTAGATAATAAGACAGCACTAGTATTAAATAATGTAAATAACAGAATAAAAAGCACTGAACAAAAATATAAGAGAAATGCATAAAAACAATCTTAAGTAGGTGTTTTATTAAACTTATAACAAAGAATTGGATTAGAAGTCTTTTAATTAACATTTAAAATGAATAAATGTATATTATTTTAAAGAGTGTAAAACGAATAAGAAAAAGTATTAACTCTTAAGATCTTAGTGAGTGGGAGTGGAAAAAGCAATAAATATCCTCAGAAGCTTTCAGTTGTTTTCGGTTTCACTTCATTACTCTTTAATAAGACAAGAGAATTAATACAGCCGCTAACTCTTAAAGCTTCAAGAAGTTCGGTTAAGTTTGAGTAAAGCTAATTTAATAACAACGAAAATAATTTAATCCGTCAATACTTAAAAGGAGTTATTACATCAATTACTCAACTTAAAACACTTTTAGAATATCATCAATAATCACCACCTGCACTTGTGCCTGCCGAATATACAATTACTGTGTTACGATTAGAAATCTTAGCAATTAATAATGTTACTAGGATAACGAGAATCTCCTCTTCCGTCTTAATGTAATAAATGTAATAAAGGAAAGGGAAAAATAAGTTGAAAATGGAACATAATTTAACCTTACTATCTTGAAAATTTGTTCAAATATAAATAAAACATTTAATTTTCATGTCTTGTTTCTTTTTTTTATTTTTTGGTTATATATTAAATAGCAAAGTAAATATATTATTTCTTTTGACTCTTGCTTTTTAAAGAAAGCTCCATCAATATTAGCGATTTAAAGACTCGTTTTAATATCTTGTTGCGAATAAAGCACTGACTTAAATAATCCGTAACGCTTGTAACTTTTAAACCGGAAGAGATACTCTTCCAAAATAAAATGAAAAACTGGATATGAAGGCAAGATTCCAAAATAAAAAGTCTATACCTCTTCCGGTTAAGGAGACATAAAAGTTCAAAGTTAGCACTGTGGAAGAGGAGAAATAATAAGAAAAGGAAAATTTCACCAAGAATTAAACTCATGGACGTTGTTTTCAAAGCATGAAAATTAACCCCTGGGCTATTCCGGCATATTTTAATTTTATAAGGTAATAGAGTCTCTCTCGAGAGAATAGAGATACATGTGTTGACTTTGGGCTTGGTTTTTGTCTACAACAATAGACAGAGAACTAGCCTACTACTACAACGAACTAGCTAGATCTTTTTTACATAATAAACTTATTATCTAAAACAAAGATCCAGAATAGATTATCTTCACACTCTGCGAAAGAGTTGGTACTGGGCACAGAAAATAATTATTCATACTGATGTAGAACCCGTAATTAATTTCAAATTAAAAGTAATCTATACTTAGGTTAATCAAGTATAATAACTTTTGTTAATAATAGAAGATATGCCGATACTGAATAAACTATTTCTTTAAATAAGAAATAGTAGCAGTTGTGTTAGTATGTAGTAAGCAATTACTTGTGTTTACTGATAGGAAAACTAAACGATACTTCGTTAGGTTTCCAATGAAAGCTATAAAAGGACAATAAATGAAAAAAACTCATGACCGTAGTTTAAAAATAAACTTTATTCTACAAACGTACAATGAACATAGCTATTGAACATGTCTGTTTGAATTTTGTACAGAAAACACAATTTTTTTTACTTTGATTAATTATGTACATAGTTATAAATTTTTAATAATACTTTAACTTTAAGTTACAGTTAATCATATAAATCTTTACTATTGCAGGAATTTTCACAACTTGACTTGTTTTATCTTTTTAACTTTCTTAACTTCTTTTAAAGAGAATTCACAAGGGACATGAAAACACACTTCTCTAATATCAATTTGTTAAATTTAATGTCTTTAAACAAATAAATATTTTGTTAAGTTAAACGAAACAGATTTTTGTAAATAACTATACATCCTTACCATCAACTGAGTAGTAGAAGAATGCTCCCACTACTGGGACTGTGATTCTGTCACGAAGAGAGAATCAAGGCCATCAACAAGGGCAGTTGTTCATTGAACATTAGAGTCTCCTTTTTTCCTATTTTTTATTAAAATCTCAGTAGGGATTGAACTGAATTTCTTCTAGACATACACATATACATGATTAATCTGTAATTATATCTGTAATTCAACTTTTACAACTTCCAGTACAAGTAAACAAAGTTATAGTCAAATTTGTGAGTCAATGTCATAGCAACCATCCATTTCGTTAAACATTTGGAATCGAAAACAATTAAGTTTAACCTTCAGTTAAAAATATGGAGTTTAATTACTCCATGAATATCTGAACACGCCTTAATACATTTTGGATAAATAACTTACACTTATGTGTACCCCTGGAACTCTTTGAAGAAGATATAAATAAATACGTGAGCTGAAATGATATTAAATAGACGATTTAAAATAGTTATATATTTTATAATTGACTATATGTATATAGAAATGAATGGGCGGAAGCGTCGAGGAAGACAAAGGAAGAGATTGAAGAATTGTGTGAAGAAAAGTTGCATGTAAAAGGAGAATTATACTTTAATTGTAGACGGAAGGAAGCGGAAAAAGACATGTGAAATCTATATGAAATATGAACACTGCAAGGAGATGATCATGATGATTTTATAATTGACTGCTTATTTTACTATTTTTAAATTAAACAAAATAAATATTTTTTCAAAAACATCGAGTACTTTATACGTCTAAGTAATTAAGTTAATCCGGATGTACAATCCATTCGTAACTTATTTTCTTTTTAACAAAGGATTTTTTGTTTGAGCAAAATTATACTGATATTCATTACATACATTGTATTAACTCAGTAAATAAGCGCTTTTCTTTTAATAGGAAGGTTCCTAGTTCCATTCCGGAGCATACATTGGGAAGTTTGTTTACCTATCACTCTCATATTGGAAATTATTCACAGCATTGCTGTATTGTATCTGTAAATATATGAAAGTCTGAGTATTCTGCAAGTCCATGCTTCACCATCCCTTGTCTCATTCAAAGGTTGAAAAAACATACAAATAATTTGGCACAAAGGCATGAGCTTTATATTACATAATTCAAAGTACAATCACAAATGTACATAACGTTTTAAATAACCATACTTAATGAAAAATCGGTAACGAAACATTTAAATTATTACGTATATTACACAAAAAATGTTATATGTATTAATATCACATTTATATCGGAATGTATGAATGTTTACATGAATACAATATTCAATTAACTTACAACCCGTTCTACATTCGTTCACGACTTACTCAACATCAACTTCCTTACTTTGAATCATTGGTATTTAATATTTAATAGCGCATTTTGAAGCCTGATAAAGGTGCTTCGATAAGGACCGACTCGGTCGTCCCCTGTGTCTCCGGAGCTGGTGGTGGCAGCACTGAGGGTCGCAGCGATATCGCCAGAGGTAGCGCGGAACGAGTGCAGAGCTGTGAAGCGCCACGCGTGGAACCCACTGACATGTACCGAGTGCAGTGACCACGTCTGTAATACGAACTGACCTCTTCAATTACAAGTGTAAAAATGGCTTCCTTAGTTTCACTTAAGTTGTCCTAAGCACTTTTTGATCCCAGCATCTATGCTGCGACAAATACCGCTACTACTATGCATATGTTTAATGGGAAAGTAAGCCTAAAGAGAAACTAATTATTTCCTTAATTTAATACTTAGCATGTTGGTACATAACTTAGTTGAAGACCTCGTAAATAGAATATTTAACAATGAAGTTATTCATTTCTAGAAGAAATATAGATTTTACCTGCTACAGTGACATTTTAGAAGTCTTAAAAACGCCGCTCTGAAAGTCCGGTTGAATATAGTGTATATAATAGGGTTTATAGTCGACGACATATAACCCAGCCATAAACACACATTGACCACGTGATCTGTGAAAAGTTTATGAAGTAAATTCATATTCTACTTAAATAATAACTTAGTAACATTAGTGTTTAATATAATGGTCCAGTTAGTAACTTACCTGGAACGATGCAAGCGGGACAGGATGCGAATAAAATGTTCAAAAGGAAAAACGGCGCCCAGCACAGGACGAAAGTGAAAAACACCAGCCCAAGCACCTTCGTAGCCTTTTGTTCGTTGGCCACAGCATTCGCTGATAACGATCTGTCTTTCTTACGATTAGTAAGAAACCTTCGAACAGTAATATTTTATTGTAAATAAGTCAACTTTTTATGGTCATAATTACGTTATTTCACCAAGCATACTAATAATTGGACAGTTGTGGGATATGTTAAGATATTCAATGTGATTAGGAAGAGACTAATTACCATAAAGACGTAAAATTATTTGGATCACTAAGATTATTAAGAAATGAAAACAAAGGTTAAAGATATTATTAATTGAATATGTTTTCAATATAAAAGTAAATTAATGAATCTAAAGACAACGAAAATATTTTTGTAGAGATTTCATACCTTCTTCACTTTCTCTCCTTGGAGAGACTGAAGTCTTTACAAAAGGGCTACGCTCGGTATCTTTTTCGAGTATCTGCTTTCGATAACAGCTAAGCACTTTTTTAGTGACACGGAAATCCCTGGTTCGATTTCTGGACGGTTTTCTGTTTAGAAGAAACCGAACCTACCTAGAATCTCATTTTAAAATGTTCCACCATGATATCATTGCTGTGTTCCGACTGTCAATGCCAAACCTACAGTATTTAAGAGCATGCTTCGCTATCTATAACATCATAGACAAGCTGATATGATGATCGTGATGAACGTTCGAATAAACATTAAATTATCATTACCTTAAATTTAGAGCGTTGGGTGGTGCGAGGGTAAGCTTTAACGGTCTCAGACGCGCTCTTCTAGTCTCTGCTGCTATACTAAGAGGTGTCTGTGTGGCAACGTCTCGACCTCTTCTATTGCCTCCGGACCCTGCTCCGCTTCCACAGCCGTTCATGTAACTTAATTGAGGATTGGAGACGCTCATACCGATCTTATTACGCTGACCTCTGACAAAGAAACGGAGGAAAAGGTTAGTTGACTATTTTAAATACATATATATCACAAATCTTGATAAACAGACTGTGCTAAGAAAGATCGAGGACAAAATATCACGGGATTGAAACCCCACCTGCTGGTCTGACTAAGTCCAAGTCATAGTAGGCACCAATATTACAAATGCCATATAACATGCGGAGGATAAGGTGGTGTGAAGGCAGCTAGGTAATGCGTCATTAAGAACGTTTCAGGACAAACACGACCAGTCCTCATGCACGAAAGATATAAATGGTAGTAGGCCCATATCCAGCCGTGATATACTACAGACTGTTGATGACGATGGTGAACCAAATTTGACAATTTTAATATGTAATTTTATGTCTATGTGTCTCTATAACCTCTAAACAGCTGAACCAAATAATTTTTTAATTGGAAGTTACTCTCCCTAAGTACCCAAAGAGTACAGTGCAAAGAGTACAAGTACATTTTCGTACGTAAAAACAAAAGTCTAGAAATAAAAAGAAGATATAATTTATTAAAACTTATACTTTGTTGGTCCGTTGATATCAAACACGTTATCAATATACAAATGTGTTTCAATGGATCATCAAAAATCAATGTGGTTCATATTCGACTATTGTTTAATCATTAGCAAAATGTAAATAGGATTGGAATAAATGATTGTTTTTCTTTTTACCTGGTATTTGTTATTCTCCAAGTCATTTGCCTGGAAACGCTGCTGCTCGGTGATAAGTCCGGGGAGCTTTTAGCTCCCATTCGCCGTGGACCTTGGTGCGGAACATTGTCGAAACCGCCGCATTGTCTACAATGAAAACTTATTCTTTAACATACCAAAAGATTTTTCCAAACAATATACTTCAAAATAATTAACTGGTGACAGACAGGGAGTTTTCTTAACACTAAGCATAACTTTTAACGGGCTACTTCCCGTGCTTATTTTTCTACGGAGAAGTTAAAAAAAAAAAAGATAATTATTTTGTTTATTATCAATTTTTATTTCATCAATTTTAGTAAATATTATTTTTATGAAATTGTTATTAATAAAAACATTAACTAATACCTTTTTTCATTTTACAAAACTTCCTAATTATTAATGTAAGTTTATTTAGTACTTAACGAGCATTATAACTGCTGTTTGAATTTTGCCGACTCTTAATCCTCCATATACACAGGAAACACATCACAACAGATGACTGAAGTGACCGACTTATTTTCATAAAAAACCAAAACTTTTCTTACTAAAAACAAAAAAATGGTAGGTCTCTTAGCAACCAATCTCTTCAAACTATGAGAACTCCAGTTTTGAACCAGGAACTATATTAGTTACAATAAAACCAACAATCCATTAGGCGACGGAAACAGCTAAACGTACTTAACCTTTTAAATAGCTTAAAATTGTTATTAATAAGAGACTCACCTCCTCTGAGTTCCTCCCGGTACTGGCGTAGCAGCCAGCAGCGCTTGCCTTTTTAATAACTGAACAGTGAGCGCGAAAGATACCACCATCATCAGCATGGGAATGTAAAAAGCCACCAGTGAACCGAACACCCAAAACAGCCGGTTGTTAATAACACACAAATCCGGTGTCGGCATTATATTCTTGCGGTTTATTATACCTGCAAAGGTTTCACTTGGAACAGTTCCCAATAACGATAAATTAGTCTCAAGAAAATCTACCTTTAGACAAATAATATTATACACATTACTTTCTTTAATATAGTAATACTAAATAATAAATTTATGAATTATTTAAAAAAAAACAGAAGTTGAAATTGTAGTTATTTAGTTATGTTGTTGTAATGTTTGAAAGTTTGACCTAGGAGTTAAACAGTAGCGGAATATTATTGATAAATGTAAAGGCACAACGTGAACTTCGAGTCAAAAGCCCAATTACCCCCTCAACTTTACTGAGCATTAATCATTTTCAACAGTCTAATGAGACTTTTTAAAGGAAAATTCGTTTACGTCATTACAAACGTTTTTAACAATTTTCTTCTAACCGACGGGCTAACGCGTAACCTAAATTTCCACACAATGAGGCCATAAATGGTAAAGCGTGATCGTACAGAATGTTTTAGCTTTCATATGCAGACAGCAGCATCATATTTATTTAAAAGACTGGGAGACCGTAAAGAAATGCTCTCCAAAACACTCGTTATAACTTTAGTGTGTATAATAAATAAATACAGGTAACTATATGCAATTTATTCTGAAAAAATAATACTAGTGAGATGGTCATCTGGTGGTGATCCAGATAATAACAATTTAGTTTCTAAATCATATACCGCTTATTGCTTTAAGACTTATAACCTAAATCTTTAATAGTTATTTTAATAACTTCTTTTTCTTAACTGATTAGATAAGGTTAAGATACTGATACGAAACGACAAAAAACATTCATACTGACATAGAATGAGGGATCCGGTGCTTAATGAAAAGCGATAAACGGCATATTACTTTTTCAATATAACAATGAAGCACCGTCTAAGTTAATAAGTTACGTAGTACCGCACTGAGCTCATCACCTTGAGACTTGAGACGTGCGTCTCATAAGTCCAGTAATTTAAATTTACAGCTCTATCCAAAGGAATGCATAGTATTCGACAATATTGCATGCCGTCAGAAACTTTACTACGGTAAACTTACTAAGCACGGTATTAAAAAAGAGGCGATATTTTTTTAACACCTCTGTATCATCTTGGATACTAAATAACTCTTTCTATGGTTTTGATTTAGAATAGACTAGCACTAGTTGATAGTAGTACTCCTGCTTATAATGTGGTTTTAGTTTAGCTGTATGCACAGTAACATTTATACTTTCTTGAGGAACTTCAAGAAATCTCCAGAAGACTGAAGAAATAAGTTATTTTAAAGAAAATGGAAGATTGACGTTGCTTAAGGAAGAGCATATATAACATGGTCGAAAACCATAAACAAGGGATGGACAGCAGCAAGCACAGTGCACCATTTCAATAGAATCTGGTTGTAAAAGATCTTGCACGATCCTCAGTATTGAGGAAGTAATGGAGAAGAAGAATCTTTATATACTTATCATCAGAATTAATTTAATTTTCTAAATATCTTTTGATGTTTAATTAATGAGACTTTTTTGTGTTTAAACTTCAAATTCTCTTTATTAAATAATCAATATTTCTGAGCATAACCTATACCCGTTCATTAGGTACTAGTGATAGGTCTCTGTTGCCGGAGACCGTCAAGTTAGGTACCACTGTAGCTCCTATTGCATCTGACAAACAGTACAGAGCAAACATTACTATGTTCCGTTTTATAAGGAATTGTAATCTAATGAAATTACTAGGGTGATGAGTCTTGACATATGTCTCAAAGCGACGGGAACAATGTGGTGCAGTTTATACCATTTTAACCAGCGCCACAATGTTATGGGCAAGCGTACCACCTACTGTCCAGTGAACATTTCGCACGTCACGTCGAATAGAAAAAGTAACTCACCTAACACTGTAATCGAACTGGAAACGAACATGCTCAAAAGCCATACAAGGGCTATTTTAATTACAACCACCCGCTTCGTGGAATGGTGGCGGCTTTTAAGTGGATTGCGTATACCGAGGTATCTGGAAAATCAAATCACTTAAACATTAAACTATCAACCAGTACCAATCCGAAGTTAGGTATCAACATTTCATTTGATTGTATATACGTATAACAGTTAAGAATAATCATTATTAGTTTAACTTTTTGTCAACAGATGACACTGTTTTACAATCTATGTAAAACATCAAATATATTAAAATTAACTAATATAATTTAATTTCATTGCAATATTTTTAAAAAGTCAATGTAATACTCCTATCACTATAATTTTAATTGAAATATTTCAAGTTTATAATTATTATAAAAAGAGAAGGAAACCATTTAATCTGATATCATTTACAGATAACTAAGACACTGAAGGTGAAAAGCGTTTAAAGGCAAATATCTTGTGTTTAAACTTATGAATGGTGTTTAAATTTATTAAATTTGATCACACGAGATGACTCATTTTAATTTTGTGGACCCTAAATTATATTTAAATGAACACTGATAATAAATTTATTTATAGATTATATTGTTACTAATCTCTTATAATATTTATAGCAGAAAGAGTAACCACAGACTACGTAAAATAATCGCGAAGTATTTAATTTTTGACTCTGTTATCAAACGCAGACTATACACCACTTAACAATCTATAAATGAAGTATTTATTAGTAATAAATATTCTTTATTTAACTTACCTGCCTATACTTATAAAACACATATGCATAATACTCGCTGAACAGGCTAGCACATCGCATGTGACGTAGATGTTACACCACACCACGCCTAGAGGCCAGTAACCTAAAGGAAATTAATTTAATGTATACTTCCTAATAAAAAGCAATCTGAATTAATATAAATAGAAACAAAGACAACGATTTTAACAAATATAATAAAATAATTCCTCGTTTTATCTTTTACATCCTTTGAAAATCAATTCACACAAAATGAATCCCTTCATAAAGAGTTGCAAATTCTAAAACCCTTCTCAATATTGTCGATATTAAAAAATAATCCTACAATGTTTTTTGAATTTTAAAGTGTCATTATTACGTTCTTATTACATGATGTTTATACAGTCTCGATAGCTAAAGAAATTACTTTAAGGTTTACAGTAAACTCATTCTGCTTATAAACCACTAAAATAAAACAATAACTTAAAGCCAGAGATACTTCATGATAACTATGATATCAGGACATCTGTAACATTACTTCTACTGTGTTATATTCAAGTAAATATAAGAGCTATTACTGCAGATTTTTTTTTTAATAATACGTGGTTTATACTTAGCATTACATCCGTTTGTTAGTCACATTATAAATGTTTTACAATAAAAAACATAAAATAATATCTTGTCATGATTTGTGCTATAAAAACTTGTATGTTATCATACATATATCTTGAATTGGTAGAACCTACAAACTTGCGGTTAACCCAGTAAGTTCAGAAGTTATGAAATCTCATTAGTCGGTACATTGAGTCCCATTTATACGCTGAATACGAGAAGCGACGGGTTTTTAAATATAGACTAAAGTAGCTCATACATCATTAAAACCCGTGAATTCTAGATTTAATAAAGACTATAAAAAACCTTCCCCACTAGGGGGGCATACGATCTGGTCAAGGTCACGAAAATCCGCTGGATGTAGACAGCGCAGAGCTGATCAGGGTGGAGATTTTTAAGAGAGGCCTATATCCAGCAATGGGCGTTTATCGGCTGATGATGATGATGATAAAAAACATCAACCAATAATTTTACTTAACCTATATTTAACACGAGATATAGCACATAAATATTGTGAAATTAAGTAGCTTCTAGAAATACTAATATCTAAAACAAAATCAAAACTTTTTCAATAAAAAATTCTGAGATGTTAACCATTAAATAAAAGTTAATTACCCACATATATTATATTAGAAATATTGCTCAATAACGTTTCATTGATAAAGTTACCACTTTCTAAAAGTCGTTTATATATTACGTTATACATTGTATTTTAAACAAAAAAGGTTCAATATAAAAGAACGTTTAAGTCCAATATCGAGTCGACTACCAAAGACCTGACCTGAAGTAAAATTCATCGCTCTATCGCAAATATTTCGTATTCAAAGGAACGAAAACGTATATGATTCTCAATAACCTTTTTCATAAGCAAAAATAACGGACAAAGTTTCCGCGAAACGGCCCACACATCCGGATGAAAACATTTTTCAATACTTCTCGCAGTTCAGAAGGAACTTATTTTTTGTTTTATAACCATTTCTCAGTTCTCTCACATAAACTCTTTGTGGTTTTCTAAACTAATAAAATTGACAAATATTGTTATTAAATTAAAATATAACTTTTGTTACTGGTGGTAGGTCTTTGTTGCCGGTTACCACTGTAGCTCTTTAAGCCGACAAATAATACTTTGCAAATATATCTGTATTCCGATTTGAAATGTGCTGTAAACTAGTAAAATTACTTTGGTAACGAGACTTAACACCTTATGTCTTAAGTCACCGAGAGCAATGTAGTCCTATGTAAACAATCTAAAGCAGCGGCACCTTTTTTTCTTATTCTCGTTCCCCTGAAGGTTAGTGTAACACCTCATAGTTATGAGCAAACGTATTATTTACCATTAGCTGAACACCTTGCTGGTCTTGTTGCTTCGGCGAATAAAAAAAAGTATATGTTAGATTAGCGTTGTTAATTTACTCACCTAAAAACCCGGGGATAGCGCCCATGGGCATAACAAACAAACTAACGAGTAAATCGGCTATCGCCAGCGACAGTAGAAAATAGTTAGTCACATTTTGAAGTCTCTTATCTAGACACACAGCCAGACACACCAGGATATTCCCGACACCGCCGGCAAGTATGAACAGTATCACGAACAGAAAGCTCCATTCATAACCTACAGCTACTGATATATTCTTAGTGAAGTTCTTCGCATTTAGTTTACATCGAAAAGGTTCTATAGCACTACGATTTCCACTAAGATCAATATATAACGTCCGATCATATCCGTCGTTGTAGCAGAACAAAGTATCCCAATCACAGATCTCATAATCCGGCAGTTTCAACCACAAACTCCTTAATGCTCTCTCGAAGAAGACAGACAGTATCCTGAGTTTGAATCCAGCGTTGCATACAGTATAGTTGATGTTATGATCCATAGTGTTATTGATGCATCTTGTGCAACTGTACGCGGTTTCATTTTGTGTGTCAAAGTTTAATTCGCAGTAATAATCGACGACGTCATTTGGGGACCCGCAGATGAGGCCCGAGGTGGCACCTCCGCATCCATGATCTACCATGAAACGACATTTTAATTCTTCTAAAATTAGATCTAAGTATGTGATATTCATTATAGTCACAACATCCATGCGGACGTCGCTAAGTAACCTTATCCGGATACATCTTAATACCGGGATCACATCTTTTTTCTACTTCAAGAACGACCTGAAACAAAAATATAGAGGTTAAGTTATAAAAAATCTTAATATAATAATAGACAATACTAATTTTACTAGAGTTAACACTAAGGCTTTAATATAAGAGAGAGATAACAGCTCTTTGTTCTATCTCTTTTACTACTACCTTACGCCCTTACTCTACCCTCTTTAATTTGAGTGTTTCCTTAAAAAAATATCGAATACATTTTTATAACTTAAGCTCTATAGTTTTAAGTTATAAAAATTTAATATTTATTTAATTAAAAATAATTAAGCTGATTTTTCAAATAGTTAATAAGGAAATTTGGAAATCAATGCTTACTCGTTAGTAACACAACGAGTAACAAAACAAGTACAACATTCAAACAGAAATGTTGATTGTTTTGATTAATCTCTATGTAGTGGCTGAGCTTTGCATGTTAATTTAGACGAGCTTCCATGGTCATGTCCCAATGACGTCAGGCTTTGGCGTACTTGTATGCAAAATGTATATATCTTTGTTTACTTCCAAACCAGCGAAATACTTGTAACAAGTCACTAGTTTTTAAGCCATCACGTGATGAAGTTTGTCAATGCTATCTTACTTGTCATCACTATTATCACGTGTTTTGATTTTGAATACATGAGAGTCAAAATATTTTGGGTAAGTGCGTTTTAACACCTGTGGTTTCGATAACACTTAATATGACGTAAAATAGAAGCCAGGCTTTAAGCTCGTTGAAGGAATAGACTTCGTTAGTAATGTTTGTACCTTGAAAAGAAAAAATAGTTAAGGTAGATATTTTTAATGACCGTAGCAATAAAAAAGGATATTGGCATTGGTTCAAGACCTTAAAAAAGATTATAAGAAATAGTTTAAATACTTTATTAATATCGCAAGATTCCAAAGAAAAATCTAGATAAACAGCAAATCGTCAAAACGAAGAAGTTTCTATCATGTGCCTATAAAGTTTTGCCGCGAACATAAAAACTGATTATGTCATAATGAATAATGTAAACCCTGACTCCATCCGTGAAGAGCGGATGTCGGAAAATCGATGTGGAAATAATGCTAACTCTCAGTAAAACGGAAATGAGACGTGTGACGTAGCGGTCTATGAGTATGTACAAGAGCTACGTAACTCCTAGCATATATAGAAAAAAAAATTTCAATTTGTTGTAATAATATAACACAATTAATGAAAAAATCTGTCTGGAATTGGTTGTCTCTGTCTGTCTATATGTTTCGGATATTAACTAAAACTTTAAGACAGATTTCGAGAAATTTCGCATATTGGGCCTAATAAAGGCTCATTAAAAAAAGGTTAGGGTATGAAAAAAGAGTCAAGTTTGATAGTTTTATTTCTCAATGAAATATAAATATAAAATATAAAAAAAAAAAATAAAAAAACGCACGAAAAGAAAATGTTTTAATTTTTGAGTAACGTTTCAGTTTTTCATTGACTATAATTATAGTTATAAAGTAAACTAATTTATTTTGTAAATATTTATTTTTATTAAAATAATCTGTAAAGGTTATTTATAACCAAATTTGTATTTCCTTAAATAATGAACTACGTTATATTTAATAATTATAGAAATGAAGTATTTTATTTTTTGCTATACATACTAAATTTTAAACAAGATTAAAAGTCAATTGAAATAGCAAGTATTTAAGTCAGTAACTTAAGAAGTATTTAATTTTCAGAATAATTATTCCTTTTTATCTTTGTGAAAAACAATCAACCTTTTTAAAATTAAAATTAAAAATGTTCTCAGGGTGTAAATAATCTCTTAGTACTATACACTAAAAAGAGATTCTTTAGTATACACTAAGTAACGATTAAGCATATTTATTAGTTTGTTTACTTATTAATAGTTTTTAATAACGCATGTTAGAATTGAGTAAAATTAAGAAGATAATGAAATTAAATTAAAGTATAGAGTTTATAGCAGTAATCTTACTTACTTAATAAATAAGCAAATTAATTAATATCCTTACAACGATAATACTTTACTGAAATATATCTAGTACACTAAGTTATTAACAAATTGATTATTCAAGGAAACTAAGATCAGAAGGTTATGAAATGTGCTTTTAATAACTTTAGTCATAAACTAATATCAAATTGTTATTACAAGCACAGATTATGTTATCTGTATTAATAAAATCGGTAATGAGAAATTAAAGGAAACGGAGCTAAAGCAAATTATTTTTACTCAAGTCAAAGTTAGTAGCATAGCAGTAAATATTTCTACTAGCAAATAATAATGTACATTTTTCCTTTATTTCAGTTTGAAGGTCACAGTAAATAGTGAAATTACTGCGGTAACGAGACAACATTTTCGATAAAACGAAGAGTGAAGCTCCGTGTACTTCATTATAACTAACGTTACATTTTTAAGGTGGCTTTTTTTGATATTTTCAAAACATTTTTATGCAAATAACTAACGAGGTAAGTAAGACGTTAACTTGATGGTAAACGGGCAAAAAAATCTAATACAGTATAGCGATAGTAATGTAATAATAATAATATAGTTACTGATGGTAGGCCTTCGTTACCTAAGACCGTCTAAGTGGGTACCACTGCAGATACTATTTCTACCCCCAAATAGTAATATGCAAACATTACCGTGTTCCAGTTTGAAAGATGTTGTATACTAGTAAAATTACTGGAGTAATGAGATTTAACACCTTATGTACTCAAAACTTAACGCCTTGTTTACTAATGTGATGCTGTTTATATCATCTTAACTAGCGCCACGTTGTTAAGGCCTGGCGTATCACTTATTATCAGGTGAACGCCTTGCTCGTCTCGTCGCATAAAAACACGCAGTAAATGCTCTAGTGCAGTGTGATGAACCAGCCGTAGTCTAATACGCCCGTGACATATATATTGTATTGGAATCTGCGTGTAGATCCTCTGGTTACGTCCACTCCATTGATTCGTCACAGGGGCACTGATGTATTAGTATCTAATCCTATTAATAATCTCTCCAAACGACATAAATTGACTAATTCATGTAGATCATGAAATATATTACCGTAGAACAATTGTTTGTTTCCAAGGTAAGTACTATTGGTAGGTCTCTGTTTGCTGGAGACCGTCTAGTTATGTACCACTGGAGCTATAGCCGTCAAATATATACCGTGCGAATATTACTATGTTCCGGTTTTAAAGGAAGTTGTAGCTAATGAAATTACGAGGGTAACGATATTTAACACCTTATGTCTCAAAGCAAAGAGCGCAATGTAATACTGTGTATACCATCTTAACCTACGTCAAGCTATTACAGGCAACCCTATTAGCCATCAGGTGACAACCTTGCAGGACTCGTCGCCTCGTCGAATAAAATAAAATTAAAACTGTTGAAAATATCATCATAAAAATTAGGACGACTATTTTTATAGCACTAAAGTGACAAATAAGTAACCATTACATAGTAAGAACTAACTACCGCCGTAGTACCAAAGGCATTACAACCGCATTGCTGACTTCAGAAGCGTTTTTAGGTAAACCTGAGCAGGTCATAGACTGATGATACTTGGGAGAAAATATCTCTAGACCTCGAACCTAAGTGACAATTAAAGTTCCAGAGTATAATGAATATGACAAATTCCTCTTAGACAGCTGGAGAGGCGACAGTAAAAGGCTCTCATTATCTACTAAGTTATATCTTACAATAGACAGCGTAAATAAATTTCTTAACAGCATTTAGTTTTTATACCAACAATTTATAAAAAAAATATCAAATCAAAGTAAAGTCAGCAGAGTTCAGTATCTTATTAATATCTTACCTGTTTAAAGATTTAGATATAACGACTAATATGAAAGAAGATAAATGGATAACGAAATGTTTTTCATATTTCCTGGATCATTTATTTCAATCGACTATATTGTGGTTGTCTATTATAATTCCCTTTGAAAAACCACGTCATAGGATATCTAAGAAGCGATTCAAATAACCTTTGAAAGTACTATTACAAGGTTTTTAACAGTATTTTAATTCAGTTTGATATTAACAATATAATAATTCATATATTTAACGAATAAAATACTTTAGATGCAGAAGTAATCAAATAATTAAAACTTTACTATTGATTACAGGGGTATATAAATAATTGAAGCAGATCAAATTTTGATGCTTTATTCTTTGAAAAAAATATATGAATACATGAATTTCTAGAACCAGAGCTATATTAAATTCATTAAAATAAATTACCTAAACCTAAAACGCATGTTATGTCGAATTACCGACAACGACGCCATACAAAATACTTCGCCGAATTTTAGCACGGAAAGTACCAAAATATGTTTCTGTTAGAGAAATATTTTCCACGAAGCTTCTAGTAAATATTTTAATATTTTTACTCTATACAAATAAATTGAATTTTTAGTGAAACATTGCACCAATTAAAAAAAAAAAGTTTAACGATATTTAAATAATTATAAACTTCCCTAAAATCAAAATAGCTCAATTTTTGAAATAGATAAGTATAACATTTACTATGATATTTAATAGTATTACTAAGTGGATAATCAATTTAAATTAAAGTTTACACCCTAGTAGATGCCTAGCAAAAACTTGGCAAAATATTGAATCCAGTAATAAAAAAAAACGAAATTAAAGTAATACCAAATACTCGATCTTAACAAGATTAAGTATTTACTTATTACGTTCCTTATAACTTAAAAGAGAATTGTTTAAATTTATTATTATATTTTTTAATGATTTATTACAATTGAAAGTGTTTACTTATGTAATGTATTATAAACGTGAACTTAAGCAAAGCAGTTCAAAGAAACGCATCACAGAAGAAAAAGCCAAAACGAAAAAAGTAAACGTACCCGCAGCGCACTTGCTTTCTTTATTCATTTGAATAAACAGAGAGAGGAGGTATTCCACTGAAACCACATGAAAAATTCGCTTTGAATTTTTTTGCTTCTCCCTTACTGTTTTTAAGGCTCAAAAATTTTTCTCGCACTTGACAAAATAATACTACTAAATATCTTTATGACGAAACCTTTCTTAAAACAACATTTTGTAATGACACTAAAATTTTAACACCGTATTTCCTATGACTATAAACAACAATGTCTACTTTAGAAGCATCATTACCCACGTTTACATTCTCCTAATTTTCTAAAACAAAAGCTTTTCATGTGGCAATAAATTTACATATATATTTATATAAAAGCTTTATAGGGACACTCATAAATGAGGTTTTAGATTTGTGTGTAATTTACTGGTGGTAGGTCTCCATTACCGGAGATAGCACCATTCGTATCGGAATACTGTTATGTTTGCACGGAACTGTTTCTCGGCTGCAATAGGAGCTGCCGTGGTACCCATCTAGACGGTCTCCAGAAAAGATTCTTAAAAAAGAAACTACAAAATTCCAAGTAAAGAAGCAAATATTCACAACCACAGAGGAGAACTAAAAAATTAACTTTTATTTGAGAAGAGCTGACTTTAATTATTCTATGGATACTGTAGATAAAATTCCCAATCTTTTCCTACGTAATTCTTATGAAGAGGTACTAACTTATACTAACCGTAGATAGGTACCGCAGCTGCTGTTTCTACCGCCAAATATCAATGAGCAAACAGTTTGAAGGATGCTGTGTCCTAGTAGAATTACTGGGATACGAAGACTTAACATCTACCACCACGTCTCAAGGCGACAAGCACAATGTGGTGATGTAAATACCATCTTAACAAGTGCCACGTTGTTATGGGCAAGCGTATCACTTCCCATCAGGTAAACGCCTAGCTCGTCTATTCGGCTTATCAAAAAAACTTACAGCCATCACCATACTCACACTGACCTGTAAACTTTAACCGACCGTTACTACAGCTGGAAGGTTTAACACAATCCATGAGGCTTTCACTAAACTTTCACAAAACACAAACGACCTCTAATTCGTAACTATTGTTACTAAAACTTTACTAATAAAACTAAAGTAGCATAGTCAGTGTGTAAACATTATAAAAAATTATATATTTCAAAATCAACTGCTTTCTTAGGCATCCATCAACCTACACTTGACCATCATGGATAAATGACCTTAACTCTTCAATCAACAGCACTTTTTTTATTCGTCGAAACAACAAGCAAGGCGTTCACCTGATGATAAGTGATATACTTGTCCATAACTACGTGCCGCTGGTTAAGATATTGTACAAACACCACATTGCACTCATCGCTTTGAGATACATATATGTTAAGTCTCGTTACCCTAGTATTGTCACTAGCATACAGAACTCTCCAAATCAGAATACAGTAATGTTTGCATACTATTATTTGTCAGCTGCAATAGCAGCTGCGGTAGTTCTAGACGGTCTCTGGTAATAGAAACCGGCCACCAGTAATAAATGAGTAAACATTTAGGCTTCACTAATTAAATTACTAAGGTAACGAGACATTATATGTGATCAAAACGATGATCACAACGTGGTGCAGTGTACATTTTAACGCCTAATTAACGCTACCTTTATAAGCAGACGCATTATTTACCAGGTGAAAGTATATTCATCCATATTCTTCGAGGAATAAAAAAATTAACAATCACATCGGATCAATACAAAATCAATTGCAGTATTATAAATCTTGAACTCCAATATTAATGCAAATATGTACAGTAGATGAATGCTAATGCATTCTGAATCATTAATCACAGAAATATGAACATAAAAATTCATATTGATTTAAATCAAACAGAAATCCATCATGATGATTTTTCAAAACGTCATTAAAAATATTCCTACAGATTCTGAAAATATTAAAATTCGTTTTTCTTTTGCCCACTCTTTAGTTTTTTTGTCTAATTTTAAAGTGAACTCCATTGAGTTGAGTCGGACATTTTTAAGACAAAAATTTTGTTGATTTTTTTTTAAAACACCAGCCAGGCGTTCACTTGATTGTAAGTGATACAATTGTCCATAACATAGCGTTGGTTATGATCCAACAGCTCCACATGTGCTCGACGCCTTGAGACTTAAGATGTTAAGTCTCGTTACCCCAGTAATTTCACTAACATACCGTAACCTTCAAACTGGAACAAAGTAATGCTTCCACAGTACTGTTTGTCAGCTGCAAAAGGAGCTGCAGTGATACCTCGTAATAACCTTCAGTTGAATATTAACATAATTAATATATAATAAGATATATCTTATTAACAAACAAACCCTTAATTCCCCATGTAATATATGTATATGTATTAAAAAAATATAGAAAATGTTCTGTGTGAATATTACAATATCTCCACTACTACTCTACCTTCATAAAAGGCAACTAAAAGAGAGTAATTCTCAGAAAGCAGTAATTTTACGGTGTGTAAGTATTTTATGTAATACTAAGATCCGTTTTCAACAATCAACATCAATGGCAATGATGAAACCTTGTTGTTAACAGTCTCTACCTGTTGGCTTCAGCAGAAATGAGACAGACGCGTTGACTTACACACTCCGTAACAGTCGCAACTTTCCTACCGGAAGAGCTACTTAGTTTACTGCAGAATAAAATGAAATACACGATATAAAGAAGAGAAATCCGAAATCAAAACTCTATAGCTCTTCCGGTTAGGAAAATATAAAAGGTAAAGTTAGTAATAAGGAAAGAGTAAAGAAAAAAAAGATTCTCTATGATTTTTGTGTCTTAAGTAAACAATTAATCCCTTTTTTAGTCACAGGTCATATTTACTAAAGATACCCAGCTTCTGGGGAGAAGTTAGGGTTATGTGGGATTTATACCCACTAAAACCCCTTCAGTAGTCATCTTCGGTGCATTGCGGAAAGCCTCTGGATCTTCTACGCAACTCGCCAGTGCGGCCCTGCTCTGCTGCTAAGCACATCCCAGGGAAAGCTGTTACCTTCTCCAGAACCCACGGTGTGCTAGGAAAAAATAGACTGAAAAAATAGAGACCAGTTCGTACTTTTTGTCCGTTCCAGGCTCACTTAATAGACAGAGAGGGACCCCGCCCTCAAATTTCGAGAACCCGAAAACCTTTTCCTCACCTTCTACGACAGGCAAGGCTTACCGTTATCTTGTTCTTGTTAGCTCGAGACTACAGGGCTAATGTAATCAACCCCTTAACCATTCTTGCACATATGAATCGTCGCCTTTTTCACTTGTTTCTTAATGTATCAATTATATTAACGTAGTGTTTGTTCATAAAAGTATTAAAGGACGTGAAATGAGCGCGGCGCAAACAAAGCACCAAAGTAAACCACCGGAACTGTATATAACGATATAATTATGAAAACTCGGCGATGAATACATGAATTTCAAATGAACTGACAGCCAGCAGAGCAGGTTGGTGAAGTGGAATTATTAAGGTGTACTGTAAACAAAATTTATCGTGATATTTACTTATTCCAACGGAACTACGAAATTATTCTCAGATAGGTAAAATCTTGTAATAACTGCCCTTTAATATAGTTTTCATTGTTTAAATAAATAATAACAAACTAGTGCTCTAAAACAAAAGGAAATATGCTAAGTTATGTGTTCAGTAAATTTTAATTCAAGTATTTTTTTTTGACGAAGTGAGATCAGCAGGGCTTTACCTGATGGTAAATGATATGCTTGCTTATAACAACGTAGCTTTAGTTAAGATAATATACACAGCACTACATTGGTTTCATCGCCTTAGACATAAGATGTTAATATCTCGTTAATCCAGTAATTTTCAAACCCGGACACAGTAAGTTCTGCACGTCACTATTTCAAGGTGTTAGTAGAAATAGAAATTGCAATGGTACTACCCTAGACGGTCTCCAGCAACAGTGACCTGCCATAACCATACTATTAAATAATAATAAACATAAATTTATCCAGTATAGGTGTATAGATCTGTCTAGATATAATTATAATAATCTAGATTTTCTCTTTATATAACTAATCTTATGTAGGTGTTACTGTGGCTGAATACAACTGTATAATGTAAGTGTATCCATACTAAGTTATAGAACAAAAATAAATTCTAATAAAGTGAGTCCGCGACAGGTCCTATAAAAGTTTAATATGGGCATACGTTGCACAGAACATTTTATTGAAAAAAAAACGTTACTTTATTACATAAATCCTTGGAAATCGAGGGTCCAGAACTGCGAACGTAATCCCTCAACACGCACAACGAATTTAAAACCACCCGGGACCTCTTCTGTGGTTTTGCCTTCACCCGTCTGGTTCTAAAGCGCCTGCCGAAGCATTTTTAAACGGGATACGTTTATAAAACCCTATTCAAAAACTCAATTAACAGTTTTGTTGTAAACAAACAATGGATTAACATTATTTTTCTAACAATTTAAAGCCTCCGCATTACGAAAGATAAAAAATAAATTTGCATGAAGCGAGTTTGAACGGTTTTAACCGCAAAAATTTTAATTACATAGGACCGCTTTCAACTTCATTAACAACTTGTTTAAATTCAAATTGATAACAGTTAAATGGTGTTTAACTATAATTTTTTAAAAGGAAGCAATCCTCAATAAGTGTTTATATAATAAACACTTTTTTTAATATATAAATAAACTGGTGGTAGGTCTCTTTTGCCGGAGACCGAGGTAGGTACCACCGCAGCTCCTTTCTCCAGCCAAATAGTAATGAGTAAACATTACCATGTTTCAGTTTAAAGAGTGCTGTATGCTAGTGAAATTACTACGGTAACGAGACTCAACACCTTATGTACTCAAGGCGATGAGCGTAATTTGGCGCTGTGTATACTTATCGTACGTATATTACCTAACGTCGCGCTGTTATAGGCAATCGTATCACTTACTATCAGGTGAAGGAAGACCTTGCTCGTCTCGTCGCCACGTTAAAAGAATATTTCGAATAATTGAACTGAAAAGTTTTTAACATGATTTTTTTTAACATACTTCTTGTTATTGTTTTGAATATTACTAGGTAATATAATATATAAAGAAAAATATAAAAAAAAAAACCGATTTTAGTACTTGATTTATATTCTTTACTGATATTTTTTTTATAATTTTAGCAGTAATTTGACTACGAGTTATTAGTAAAGAAACTTTACTAAAACCTTAAGATGAAGCTACCTCAATGGCACGCCTAAACTATTTGTGTGTGTCTTTCATATTTCAATTAATTACTTCCATTAAGTAAACTATCCCGTAGTAAACATTCTTCATCACAGACGCTAGACGTCCACTGCTGGACGCTGGCCCAATATGGGTTGATGGGAAGCCAGAGCCTCATTTGTTGATTAGCAAAGTGCACCATGAGTAAGAGAGGTTGGCTTGGGTCCCGTGACTTGTTGTGTGGGACTCCTTACATCCCCGTAAACATTAGTAAATATAAATATGTCAATTTTATACCATAAAGAAATTCGATTTCTTTCAAACACTACCCTAAAAGTGTATACTGAAATATAGTGTTGTGTAAACTTCTTAATCAACCTCTTATTGTTTTAGGTAGATCCGTTATTATACCTGATGAACATCCTGATCGTTTCAACGCGTGTTTTTAAGAAAAAAAAAGGAAATGTACTGAAAGAAAAACAATAGCGGCATTGTTGAAATTCTACTCAATGCTTGATGTTTCTCGAAAAGAAAGAACTATTGTTACAATTGTTTCTTTTAAATGTATATTGAAGAAATACATTTTAGATAACAAATTTATCTTAAGTATAACATTACTTAATTCGTGTACTTAACATTATTTATTTTTAAAAGAATTCTCTATAAATTTTCTTTCTTTTTGTATAAATTTAATAATTTACTCTTGGGTATGTCTCTGTTGCTGGAGACCGTCTAGATAGGTACCACCGCAGCTTCTATTGCAGTCCTTTAAAAGTACTGTGTAAACATAACTAAGTTCCGGTTTAAAAGGTGCTGTATTGTAGTGAAATTACTGCAGTAACGAGACTTAACACCTTATGTCTCAAAGCGAAGAGTGCAATGCGATGCTGAATCTATACACACTATATTTAGTACGATTAATTAATAACCGAGTAGTTTAAATCTTAGCGAGATGTTAGCTCGTTTTTTTTAATCCAACAATTTCTAATGCCAGTCTCACATAATAAAGTATAGAAAATTTCTGTTGTGAAAATTTCTTATGATAGCTACGTCATTTTTTCGAGTTCTTTAAAATAATATTTAGTCTTAGTTCGCAGTACTTTCTTATTGCTACAAGAAATTGATCTCTAATTATAACATGTATAATACATTTTAAACTTTCCAGCATAAGCTAGAGAAATTTTTTACTGCCGCTATGACTAGACTTTGAACTCCTAAAATTGTAAATAACGTGTGTTACTACACGTCTTTCAAAGACCTTTAGTTTTCTGTGATACATATAAAATTCTGTGTAAGAATTTAGTGTTTATAAGTGGACACTGTTGCCAACTTTGACAAACACTGGTACAAACAGCGAATTATTGTTCGAGTTTGTGGTAAATGAATATACCCAGTTGGAGCACCATCAGCAACGCGTGTATTTCGCTTCGGGAACTTCGGCGTGACAACAAGCTGTCGGTTCGTTGCACAATGCCAAAGGCAAACTGAAATATTTCTCTGTAACATCATCCACTGTATAATTCAATTATATTTACTTCTAAACTAGCAACAACGGGGTATTTGGTGCCCATTCTCGGCTCTTGCAAGAAGCCTTCTTGTTATATACTTATACTTTAGAAAACCATAGCTAATGCCAAAGCAGCACCAATTACTTTTGGTTTCAGCACTATGTCTTACTGTGTCCTAGTCTAAAAGGGTCTAAGGCAATCTAATAATAAAAAAAACTGACTAAAATTCTTCACAATGCTTTGTTTAACTTAACTAAGTATTTCCATCAAATCCTTATCGTTTCGTCGTTAAAGAAAATAACTGTTAAAATACCTTAGCGAGTAATTAGAAGATTCCTACTTAAAACCTCTTTAAATAAATAAAAAAAATTATTTGTTAAGCCTAACCATATACTTAACATACGCTTAGAATTTATTACGAGAACGTTTAAACGAGATTATGAAACATTTTCTCAACTAACTTAGGGCATTTGTCTTCGACTAAGACTAACTGTCAAAAGATAACCCTCGTATTTCAATTACTCAGAACCTTCTGCTAACATACTTTTTCTTTCGGTTATCTTATAAGATGTATTGTGTAAAAATTTTATTAAAGAATTATTCTAGTAATAGACACAGTACTTTTTCTTTGGATTTTTAGCCAAAGTACTTCAGTTTTTATTTTACTAATTTAGAAATCTTTGACAACAAATTGTTTCATTTGGTACATCATCTTCATTTACTGATAGTATATTGTAATTACGGCCGTTTTGTGAAGCTTTAGTAAATAAATTAAGCGTCGACGAATTAATTCAAATAATTTATTTGAAAATCAAACATTTCAGTAGTGTTTGAAGGTTTATTTATGGATTTCCTTGTCCTTATTATACAAATAAATTTTATTCATTCAGTCTCAATATAAATAAATTAGTCTTTGACATTCAAATTTAATGAAACACCAGAAGTAAGTTGTTTGATGCAGAAGCAAGTTCTGGCTCCACTTGGCATACTACGGTTTTGTTTGTACAAGTTTTAACAAATTTAAATTATTCACATAATTTGCAATATAATATACCAAATACCTATTTAACATCCGTTTTTAGGTTTTAAAAAGCATAACATTTATAATGTTCATGATTTATTTAGGTTTTAAACCAATACTTGTTTCAATATCTTTCAGTTGATATTATATTATTAAAGTCTACTTATAACAAATGAAACAAATCAACTTTCAATAAACTAATTAATCTATTTTTTTATATAAAAAATTTAGAGTAAATACAATAAAAACATATAAAGAATAACCTCGTACAATATATAATAGTAATTCTTAACTTAATTTCATATGCCGATATATGAAAATATTAGAATGAAAAAATTATCAAAATTAGTGAATTTCTTGCAAAAATTAAATGGAAGGCCAAATTTAAATATCTAGATTTTTAGCAACAAATTCAGGGATATAATGTAGATACGCTGCAGTCTGCTGTCCTGATTTTTTTAGGAAAAACTATTCCGTATGCAAGTGACAGATGACGGAATTTTAAATCATCTAATCATCAAATGATTAAAAATTCTACTTTTTAATTTATTGCGTAATAAACAAAATAATATAATTTCTATACTCTCATAACATGCCAGTAAGAATTTAATTAAATAGTAAGAAAATATGTACAATTAATGTGCTAGAGGATTTATTCTAAAATATAATATAAATAAAATGGATATAATAAAAAACGCAATAAAATGGAGGGTAGTGGTGGATCAACACGCGTTTTTGTATCGCTCCAATAGTTTTAACGTTTTTAAATAGAAATTATACGT
>DWLS01000755.1:0-26789 GCA_018246255.1 Pachliopta kotzebuea
ATAAATCTGTTACCACTCGATAATAGATCCATTAACCACATATAGTTTATAAACTAGCCATAAGTACCCATAATATAACCTTAGTATAAAAGAAGCTTGTATTACTAAATAAAATCAGTTCTCTCTCAGTTTTTATTAACTTCACATCTCATAGCTTGGGGCAGTAGTCCCAAGTATGTAGTTTTTTAAAAACCCTTCCACCCGATGGCTCAAGCTAACTGTCTACAAAATATTTTTTTAACCATTTTAGCACCTAAAATAAGTACATATATTTATTACCTTGATCAGTCGATAGATGATTCGAACCATCTCCCACCACGCCGGCCCGGTGTGAGTTGGTGGAGAGTCAGAGCCTCGTTTACTGGAAGTTAGCTTGGATTCTGTGAGTTTGCTGTGTGGGACCCGTTACACCCCGCAAAAGTAATCAAATTACATCAGCTTAATAATAAATAACTTTAAAAATGTTATAAATTGTATTATCAGATTGTCTTCTGTTATTTCAAGTTAAAAAAACCGTTTAATTGCGGTTTCCATTTACATAATGAGAGTTCGGTACCATTATCCTTGAGTTTGTATCCATTTGGTTTTTATCAGAAAGCTTTATATTAAATCCGTATCTTAACCTCTAAAAGATCTTATTTAGTGTGCTTAACCTATATATGTAGATTATAACGTTGTGTTATAAGTTTTACGAAAGTTTCAAAGCAGTTTCAGTTGTGGTTTTCAATATTTCAAAGTGTTAAGTTCGAAACGTACTAAATCTGCTCAGGGTGATAGTTTAAATTAAATATTCATATTTTACCTTCTATCTCTTAAATAATTTAAAGAAATTTTACTAAAATTCAAATTATGAAAAATAAATTTAATGATTTTGTTTAAATTATTGTTTAATATGCTATATCAATAGTTTATTAGAAACTGAAGTAACTTTTCAAGAAGACTTCAACAGCGATACGGCTAAATTTCAGTCATTCATTTTCTAAGCGGATAAATTGTTACGATTTTTCTTTAACACTTCTGGAATGTTCGAGCCCTGGTCCAAGGTGAATTTGAGGAACAAACGACATGATCTGATAGCATAGGAAAAAGAGGCAAAAACCCTCGCTTTGCAACACCTCGAGCAAGGTGTTGATGGTAAGCGATACGCTTGTCCATAACTTCGTGGCGCTGTATAAGTTGGTACTCACTTTATTACTTTGCATTCATCTTTAGATATAAGGTGTTAAGTCTCGTTACCCCAGTAATTTCAACAGCTTATAATATCCTTAAAATTGGAACACATTATTCTTTATACAGTAGCGTTTATCATTCGATAGACGTCCTCTGCTGGACATAGACCTCCCTCAATAGTGGGGGTATTTGGGCCATCTCCCACCACGCTGGCACGATGCGGGTTGGTTGGATTAGAGCCTCGTTTGTCGATTAACATGGTGCACTACGAGGAGGTGAGGTTGACATGGGTCCCGTGAGTAGTTGTGTAAGGTCTTTACTCTCTTAGTAGGGTTCGCTAGATGCAAAAGCAGCTGCGGTGGTACTTACATAAACGATCTCCGGCAACAGAAATCTATCACCAGTAAGTCATATTAATGTCATGATATTACAGCGTTTTACAGAATGAAGTGTGAAAAACCTTAACCACTATTAATACTATCTTTTTTTAACACCGGAATCAAATTAGGGTCCCTCTAGTAACAGGATAAGCAAGTTATACGTTGTATACAAAAGTCTACCGTTTTTGGTTTCATAATTTGGCTTTACAAAGTTTTAATATCTTAATAAGCTTTGTCTTACTTGTGCTTAGTGTTTACTTTTACTAAGTTTTTCTAAGTAAATTTACATAGTTCACTTTCAATATTGGACCATACAACATAAGATTTACTTTCGTCCTGGTATTTGTTACTTAACTAAGCTATTATATTAAATGAAATGCAATTTATAGCTTATCCTGGATCATTGACTTTTTGATAAAAATGATAAATATCTGTTAAGGAAAATAAAAATACAATTAATCCTTCTTTATACACACTTGCGTTATCTTTATATAGTACATAGTTATTTTGTATGTGGGAGGGATTGCCAAACATTTTGGGTACATTGTCATCCGGTTTGTCGAGAGCTCTTATTAAAGGTTATATATAAAGCTGTTGCTACTTTTTTAATTTTAATATGTTATTAGATATCTAAGCTTATAGATAGGAAAACCATAACAGCAGTAGTATGTACATCGTTTGTATGTAATACTTCGTATATGTGTAGAGAGTTTTTGATTCTTCGAGCGGTCGAAACAAATAAGGCGTTCACCTGATGGAAAGTGATAAGTTTGCTTATAACAATGTGGTGCTATTTAAGATGGGATATACAGTATCACATTGCGCTCGTCGCCTTAAGATATAATAAGGTGTTAAATTTCGTTACCCCAGTAAATTCACTGATTTAATCATAACGTCAGTAAACAATAGACTAAATTCAATTAAACGTGACATATGTATTATATGTTGCGGAAAATTCTGCCATAAACAGTGAAGATACGACATTGTCAGGATACGGGATATTATTTAAAGGCACATGATAGCCGCCCACCAGCATTGTTGTCGCTTGACCTAATATGATTCATTTCCTTAAATATATCCAGGGTCTTTCCTAAATAAAGGATTTTAGAGCATACAAATGGAATATAACACATTTTATAGCTTTGCTATTGAGTGAATTTTATGTTCTTTATAAAGATCAACTAGTAATTGACTTTTGAATAATACAAACACATCATCAAGTGCTTTATATAGGCTTTTTACAAAGAAGGCCACTAAGCCCAGTCTTCAGCAATACGCATTTAAAAACATACTTATTGATAAAAAAAACCTCTTAAATGTTACCAAAGATCATATTAATATAAATTGACGTACATGATCGAGAATTGTGAGTTTGTATGTATATTACAAAACAGAGATATAGATCTTAAAGAAATAAAATTTAAAGATGAAAATAAAACTCTTGTTGAAGAGATATTAAAATGGCTAAAAGATTGGACACGCCCACTATAGCTGTTTTTTTTCCATTCAAGCTTACTGTCACCATAAATTAAAAGCGAGACACCATCCAACTTTCAATTAATCTGAACATTAAAGAAATATTTGAAATAATAAAGCAGGAGCTTTGGGCGACAGCGTCATTCACCTCGCAGTACGGACAAGCTTAACTTATCAGATTTGTAACGATATAACCTACTTGCGAAAAGGTGATGTGAACTCATCATTTTTTAAACTCTATGGATTATACTTCAAAATTTAATAAAGAATACACGAAATAATTTCCAGTTGAACAATTCAGTTGTACAGGCAGTTCGAGTTAAATAGTTTCACTAGATACAAGCGCCTCACAAACCGAAACTTGGTATTACTTTCGCAGTATTGTTTGTAGGCGGATACAGAGTGCGGTGTGACCTACCTTGGTAGTCTACGATAACAATTCTATAATGTACCACCAGTAAGACCTCTAACACTTTAGTCCTGTACCTGTAATTTGAAATAATATTATAAAGTACTATAGCAATACCATACTAAAATAAAATAACATGAATGAAGCTAATAAGAAAATACTTAGTACATAAACTATTTAATACATTCATTTGATCATTTGTTTGAATGATTCAGTCAATAAAAATGTACTAAAACTTATTCTTGATAGTAATTTTTTAAAATAACTGCTTAGTATTTTAAACCAGCCGATATTCTTTTTCTTCAGTATTTAGTTTAAAAAATAATGTATTAGACTGATATTACATTTCGTTTATTTAAAACTGAGGGCGTGTAAGAGGTCCCACGCAACAACTCATTGGCACCATGGTAATCAACAAACTAGGCTTTGGCTCATTATCAACCCGCATTGGACCAGCGTAGTGGGAGATGGCCCAAATCCTCCATTCTTGGAGGCCTATGGCCAGTAGCGAACGTGTATCGGTTGATTATTTGAAACTAAAAATAGATTTAGAAAGGATTTTCATTTTTATACTACATATCTAACGATATATAGATCCTTTGTTCATGATTTGAATGCATGAAAGATATATCTTTTACTTATAAGGAAAAGCTTTATTTGGTTAGCGTTCTGTCATGTGAGTAGTTATACCCTTCATTATTATTCACCACAAATCGAAAACCTCACTGTCTTTTATCTTCCTCATCCACTATTTCAACGTTTCTTCAATCTAGAATAGTTTGTCCAAAGTTATGAAACATAAACCCTTCTTCTCCTGTCTCATTTTTAAAAGCCTTAAAAGCAAGATTAGAAGTGAAACTTCGTTCTTCCTTTATACGCTTAATTTTCTATCTACCTAGAGTAAGATATAAATATTGTTAAGGACACTTCGTGACGTTAATGCTAATGCTATGCTAATACACTCAATAGCTATTTCGATAACGACAAAGTCATTAACTGTATAATATCTCCATATATCGTATCAAATTCAAATATTTAAGGATTTACACTTTTATTTGTATATTCACTATTTATTTATTATTTCTGCTTTTCATTGATACTATTATTCAGGGCTTTTTTTAACTTATATTTACATCTTTTAGTACTTCTGCTAAAACAAAACCTGTACATACACTTATGTGTATATATTCACATTTACATATTCTTATTTCTCTTATTTACTATAGTAAATATCCGTTGACGATATATTATCAACTTATATCTAATTAATTTACATTTTATCAAGTCATTTAATCTATAAGTTTGTATTTTTAGGCCTGTTTCCTGTAAAATCACTATATTACACGTGTAGTGGAAAAAATCTTCTATAATAAATCAAAGGAAATAAAAGAGAAATAGAGAAGAGGATGAGAAAGATTGCCGTTTACTTTATGATCTTGTCGTATGTGAATGTTACTATTAAGTAAAAGATATATTTTAAGTTTTCTTTTATTAAAAAATAGCTTGTTCTTTGTTCTTGTTCCTAGAGTCTTGCTGATTAAAATTTGTAATGTATTTAGATAATCATCATTAGCATTCCATCCGATGGATGGATGGATGATGATTTAGATAATAAATTTAGAGATTTTAGGTCTCTTTAACTATAATATAAAATATTTATGAAAATGTTTAATGAAATGTATGCTTCCAATAATATTTTAACGTTGTCCTTTAATAAGTACCATATTGGTATTGAAATGGTACCCATAAACATAGTGTATAATACTTACTAACCGATTAGAGTCGTTATTATGTAAATTTAAAAAGCAAGCTTTAAAACTTTCGAAATCCATATTTTGGGAAGATTTCAGAAAATAATTAAATCCAATGCTACATACATAACGATTTAGAGTTATCATAAGGGTCGATTCAGAGAGATTATATAACAATATGTTCTCACACTTTGAATCCTCTTTTAGTTGGTTTATACATAGCAAATTTTTTTTTTAAATTAAAGTTTTTACTTCTTAAAATAAAAATATTTGCATCTCTTGCTACATATCTTGTAATTAATGTTTAAGACTACAGATATGTTTATACATACATATAGGTTATTTATTTCTTCTTTTAGGTATATTCACTTTTTTATATGTTACTGGTACATGATACAACCTATATATACATATAATAAAAATTGTTTATCCTTTATGTTAGGGTATGATGGAAGAGATCTCTTAGGGTTAAGCTCGTCTTTGTTACATACTTTACGATGGTTATATACTATTAAATAGTTTATTTATTTATGTGAAAGAATACATTTTTAGCAATTGAACTATATATTCTTACTAAATAAATTTCTTTGTACTGCTCTACTATACTTTCTCAAGTAACTTCTTAGTTAACAGCTATGTATCTATGTTATTAATATAGATACTGAGCAGAGCAACGAGAAATAATGAAAGTCTTTATCATCTCACGCTGCGTTTAAGATAATGATATTATTTACAAAAGAAAATATAACCGGCATGATAATCATTGTAATCTATCTAAGTCTCAAACACATTCTTTTAACGTCTAATTTTACGCCAGTGATCCGTATATATATTATAGAAGAAAATCTGGCTGTGTAAAATTTTATGAAGAGATTCTTCATCAGAATCCTTACATGATCTTCATTGCAGCTCCTATTGCATCCGACTAACAGTACTATGCAAACATTACTGTGTTCCGGTTTGATTAGTTTTATATGTTAGTGAAATTACTGGGGTAAAGAGATTTAACACCTTATGTGGTGCTGTGTGTATCATCATAACCAGCACTGAGTTGTTATAGACAAGCGTATAAATTTTCATCAGTTGAACGCCTTTCTTCTCTCCGCGACTTAAATAAAAAAATTATTAATTAAATATATTTTCTTTATGAATATTAAAAAATGGCATTTTAAAGTTAGTCCCCGTCGCGTTCTCACATGCACTTGACAAAAGCAACATGATATGCAAATAGCGTTCCATACTGCCAACTTGGAGTCGTTCCAGTAACAAGTTACTTCGGTTTACATTATTTCATGGATTATATATCGCATTAATTTCTTTTGTTCGAAAGATTCATTCTTAAGAAGCTGTTCTTTAAGAATAGAATGAGACTGAAATATTAATGATTGTAACGAGTTCATTAAAGGCGCCTACACATATCACAAACATCGGCAGTTATACTAGCTTTAATTTCACTTAAACCCTTTGTAATGTATTGATAAAGAAATTTTGTAAATTAATGAAAAATATTTTATTCATCGTAATCAATTGGAAGACATATGCCTCCCTCAATAATAGGAGGATTTGGGCCATCTTCCAACACGCAGGCCCAGTGCCGGTTGGTGGGGAGCCAGAGCAGTGTTGATTAGCAGGTTGCACTACGAGCAGGTGAGGTTGGCTTGGGTCCTGTGATTTATTGTGTGGGACCCTTTACATACCTAATATATATTATGTAGCAGAATCTATTTGTTTGAAACATTATGTACAAGAACTTGTGTTGCATTAATTCAATAATTTGTATCAAATGCTAAAGAAAGATATCTTAAATGCTATTTACTTTAGAAATCCGTCACATTATCCATTGTATCGACTTTTTTAAAATATCCAAAATAGGTACCAGGAGAATTAAATTATAATGACTTTGTTTATAATAAAACACTTATTCCTGGTTTAGTTTATATTATATGTGATAAAACTCCTCTTGTAATAGAATATAGAAGATTTAGATAAAGCTTACAATATGCAGGCATAACAATATTTTTTCTTCTTAAAAAACTATTATTATATCTTTCGATAGTATGGAGAAAAAGTCTAAATAGGAAAGAAGGAAATAATATATTTCTCCTTTGAAAATGGCGGTAACAAAATTAAATGCATAAGTCTCTATGTATTCAAGTTTATATATTTTTAAGTGTTTAGTATTGTCATATATTTGTTAGTTTAAGCTTACGGTAGAGACGTCATAGCACTTTATATGTTACTTATTATTCTTACTTTGAATTGTCACTCACGTAGCATTTTACTGTGGGCCCATGTCACACCATTCCGATTGTTGGGGCAAAGCACGCTGATTACTCTCGCCTTTTGTGCGAGCAATTTTCTCGTCTAACTCCAGCATCACGTTCAGCTCTGGGTCGCGTGAGGTACATTAGTTTCCTTTGTAGCGGTGAATTCGAAATGAATATTCACCATCTATTCTGTTCCCGTATCAATGATTAATGTTGTACAATCATCGACTTAACTGTTAGTAAAATTCATTGGCAATAGTAATTGTTAATAATTGAACTTTAATGTAATGAAATTCGCCTTTGTATTAATATATGCTCACAGCCATTTCATGTACCTGGATTTTCCTTAAGTTACTTTGTTTCGCTTATAACTTATTATTGTATTGGTATTTTTTGCTGTTTATTCAATAGTTTTTAAAGTAAGTATTCCAAGTTACAATGTGTATTCAAGAACAACAATGCTTTTCATCTCAATGCAGAAACTTTTGTATTATTATCTCACAAATTTCAAAATATGGTAAAGTATGAAATTAGTTGTTTTGTTTTATTTATTTTTATGGCGACAAAGTGATGAGACGAGTGGTTGTTACCTGATGGTATATTATGGAGTGTAAGGGCACATATAACAACTTACGGGAGCTAAGTTAACCTTACCTGCTTGTGGTACATTGTGCTCATGAAGTTTTTACTCCCCACCAACCCGCAATGGGCCAGCATGGAGGGAGTTGGGCCAAATCCCCCGATTATTGGAGAAGGATCATGTCTAGCATTGGACGTCTGTCGATTGATGATAATTACATTATGTATTTGTCCATAACAATTTAGTGTATCAAGTTGATAATATAGCACCACTATATACTGTTTCGATATAAATATGTTGTCTCCTTCCTCCAGTAATTTGACTAGCTACAATCCTTTTCAAACCAGGACACAGTAATGTCAGAAAACTACTGTTTGGCGGCAGAAGAGAAATGATAAGTTATTTTCTTATAATAATAATAGTCAAATAGCAAATATTACGAAAGATTAATACCGTAATTAGTGACGCCACAATTTAGCTTTGCGATTACTTCGCTTCCAAAGCTCCCAAGTGATCTTGTCAACAGAAGCCACTATGATTGGTTGCTTAGAGTTCTGCTTGTCAATAACACAAATTAAGGCTTTTGATAAGAGTGCTTCGTAATTATCATCGTTCTTAGTTGTTTTCTTAGAAAAATTATTATTACTAAGGACAGACTTTTGCGTTTTTGTCTGAAAGTTATAAATTTTTATTATTTGCCTTTATTACCACTGCTTTCTATACTTATTTATTTCTAAATTGACAGTAAGAGATTGCTATAAAGTTTCTTCCTCTGTAGCGTTTACGGCAATATAAATATTAAAAAATAACTTATGTATGAAAAGAAAATCTTTTTAAAAGCACTTTTTTGTTCATCGCTCTTGTATAATTCGTTTTGATTACTTACACACCCATATAATTGAGGAGAACTCGTAATGGTTTACCTTATTCACAAGTGTAATATGTCTCTATGTTTTATTATTAACTAATGTAGTTTCCGATATACTATTCCAAAGATAACTAAAAAGTAAAGTAGTCAATGGAACAGTAAAATTGTATAATTTGACTAATACAAATAAGTTTAACCAGTTTAGAATATAAGTATTTTAATTTTATACTTGGAATGATGTAAAAGACGACTAAAAAGGAACAACTCCAAATACCAGCTTTATTAAGTTCCCCCACCAATATTATCATCATTATTTTAACTAAAAAACGGCCTTTCTTGGACATTGTTCCTTTGTAAGGTGTTCACATTCGTCACCAACATACTCTCAACAAACTATTACCCAGTAAATGTAATTAGCCTAACATTAACTCTGTAGCCTTACAACAAACTCTTGTAATATAATTCTACCCTACGACCTTCGGTGTAGTTTCATATTCGGATACGAGATACTACAAAATAAATTACAGTCTACTAATATTTCAAAGTAATTAACATGTTTATTCCAGTTTCAGACGTTAATAATTTTTTTTAGAGATTAGTATTACAATGACTATACAAACAGAGCCGCAGCAAATAAACAACTGTGTAAATAATGTTTAAGTTAAATGGATTGAAAAATAATAACAATAGAAAACGGTCAGAAATATTTAATACAACAGAATTACAATTCATTAACACATAACACTATTTATCGATCATACAAATTAATTTAGTAATATGACTACAAGTAACACGGTTATGCACGAGAAATGAATGCGTAAACTGTGCTTCGTAATACTTTACAAACCTTACAATTACTTATATTCTATTCGAAAACGAGAAATTACTTGGTGAAAAATATTTAATCATTTCGTCATTGAATTTAAAACATAATTACTGAATGATGAATTGTATTAGAAACTCTTTTTGTAAGTTAACAACAGCTAAGGCTACTTTCCTATATTTACAAAACTTCATCAGCGGTTTACTATTTTGGCTATAGAACTTATTTGATCTATATAGTTATAAATATAATGACGTCACAACTAAATCAGCTATATCCATTTAACAGAAGTGAAAGATTGAACGATCTCAAATCATCAAGTTATCTGTACTTAAAAGCAAAGATCGCTTTTCTTTTAAAATGCAAACTCTACATTCAGATTGTGGTTAAACCGTAACATTTTAATTATTTGATTTCATTCTGAGATACATATAGAAGTTAAAATATTTACACTAACGTTCAATTAATAAAACATACGTTTTTAATTTAATATATCAATGATTTTAATTTATTAGCCCGAAGCGTATCTTAAAACACTCAAATTTTAAACGCGTATCTAGACAAATATTTACAATTACTTTATCTATGTTATATTTTTACTATCTTTACAGACTATCAATATGTTTTAACCAAAAAGAAAAGTGTAATTTCTTTAAAACAAACAAGTGTCTATAAGGTCTAATATCACAAATGTTTTGTTGAATTTCGTACAGTTTAAATGAACAGTATTAATGTTATAATAAAAACTAAACTAGACACACTACTTCTGAGTTCAGCGGCCGCTTTCAGTCTGATCTCGTTTTGGATGGGTTGCCCGTAAGATTCTTCTACAGATCGCATTAATTCTTTCGGGCAAGGAAGCGATTCCATGGGTAATTCCGTTAATTTCTTTGCTTTGTTCAACTTTGGTTTATCTTTCTCTGAATACTCCTCGTTCTTGTCGTAATACTCGTAGTTGTCATCTGATAAAACATTTCCACTCTCGACGTCTTCGTTAGCGTGATCGTTTGAATGCCTTTCGGTGTTCTCAACGCAGGATACTTTTTCGAGTGCCTCTTTCATTTCACTGCTCTTAGTCTCGTTTAATAAATGGTAGATCCAGGAGAGTCGGCAATTACAGTTGAAGGGGTTACCTGAAAGAAAAGTTTAATTATTTATCGTTTATAATTACTTAAACATTATACATGTATTAATAGACAAGTTTTATATAACATTTTAATACCAATATATAATAGATAATTATAGTATATGCATTGACGGAAACTTGACATGTTGTTAAATGTAACAAAGGATATGAATAGCGAAGCATGCTTGTTCAGATTACTCTGGCTCTCATGTGTTAACTGCCGAAATACAGCTAAATAGGTTCTCAAAACCTCTTCATCTATACAATTTACAATTTAGAGTGCCGGATTCGAACTGGACAATTGTTATTTAAACTTCTAAACTTTACTTTTAATGGTCTTATGTTATAGGCAAATGGCCTGTACATTATATAGTGGAATCTCTGCCTCCTGATATAGCTTACGGTGTATTGCCGAAGGCAGTATCTTTCTTAGAATAACCATGATAAAAGATATTTAAATAAAAACGAACTTAACATATTCATTACATAAACTTGAATATATCTTAATTATAAGTCTAAATTATCTTGAAATAATACACTATTAACTAGTTTTCTAGTAGTGATCTCAGGAGAGAAGTTATAATTAGTGGTAATGTATAAGTTCTTTAAATTCATACTTTTTTTAAGTAGCGGTAATAAATAATTATTTATTTTTTTATTATTGAAACCTTTTTTTGCACACATAGAAGTACAAAAAGGCGAGCTTAAGGCATTCTCTCCCAGTCTACCATAGGATTGAGCAGACAACTTAACAGGGGGTGTAGTAACGCGTTAAAAAGTAACATAAGAGTTATTAAATATTGGTATGCTTAATAAATATTTTATTCTAATATAAATGTAATAAATTGGTGCATAAAACATAATAAGGACATATATTGTGAGAAAAGTCTATAAGTAAATAAAATATACATTATCAATACAATTATCAAATGTTATAATATTTGTTTAAGCACTACTTGTATGAAACCCGAATGTAAATTTGTTATATAATAAACCTCAATAATTTCCATACGAGCACTCATGAATTATCTTTTTGTATCGTAACCTGTGGTAAGCTGGAGCAGCAGCCTGAGTCAATAAAAATAATTTCATTACTAACCCTGCGGCCTGTTCTTTATCCGTTTTTAATGTACAAAGGTTTAACGTTGCCGAAATTTTAAATGACTTGAAAGCCTTCAAATGCAAAGAGTAATCGTTGGTTAAATCGTTTTAAATGCGAATTGTTAACTGTATTGGTGATAGACTGAATCAAATTTTAGTTGTTACAGACAGTTGGTAATTACAACAATATTTATGTCACATTTATCTAACCGATGATTCCGGTACTACATTTAATAGTATATTATTTATATCTGTTTTCCATTCCAATATATTCAATATACAACCTTAATATATTTGTTTTTAATTAGGCGTAAATATGAAACCAAGTCTATACATTATCTTCGGTATCGTATTCATTTAACATCGCGTGTAATTGAGTTTAAGTATTAGCACAGAAAAACAACATTCGTACTCAAATTAGTAATACGATAATGATAAATGAAACTTCATAATAATTTATTATGATCCATTAAATAAATAACATGCCATTTATATAATTGATAGATAAGGTGACCAACAATAGGGCATCCACAATAATTCACACCTATACACGCATGAATAAGTATCAAAGCATCACGTGTACGTGTACGCGTGAAATACCCATTTTTGTATTCAATTCACTCAACAATGGCACTGAATAACCCACTCATGAATAATATAAAGCAAACTGTATACGGGCGAACACAAAAGAGCTATAAAATACCTAATAAACAAGCAGAAATGCTTACAAATAAAAAGCTATTTCTCAATGTTTCCGCGTAAATTTATCGGGTCTCATTGCAAAATATAGGTACGAACCGAACCCCTGCGGGCATGATATAAATGCGTGTAGAGCTCATAAAAATAAAAACACATTATTAAATTAACCTGCAAAAAATATTTAGAAATGTAGCTTTTGTACGTGGGAATGAGCTTTCATTCAATAAGCACGCATTTAATGAAATATATTGAGTTGTACGCAATAAATAATATTACATGGATCATTTTAATCGATTGAATCGATTTTTATTTCATACCCATTTTTTTAATAACACAACAGGTGTTTGTTATTTATTTTGTCAAGTCTATGGTGTAGGTAACCAAATACAACATTTGTTTAAATCAGCTAACTTTATTATGTTATATCATCATTATTAACAGCCTTTTTAATACACTGATGGACATAGGCCTTCTCCAATGTCTTTCACAAGATGCGGTTCCCAACTTTTCGCATCTGCCCATTATATTATATGGGCAAGGTTTCAGATATATACAAATATTCGGCAAGTAAAAACGGAAATACAGCGAACTGAAAATAAAGCATGGGCAATGTTAAAGAAAATTCCTTTAAATTATTACTCACCATCTAGATATACAACAGCAGAAGCCGCCTTATCGTTTTCCACAACTTGACGAACTGTTTCGTACGACACAAAAGTTAATAAATTATCCCTTAAATTTAATACGACAAGGTGCCTCGTATCTTCGAGGATATCGTCATAGAACGTAGTGATCCTGTTTCCTGATAGGGTCAATTTTCTGAGTTGTATCAAACCACCAAATGCCCTCTCCGATATATATTCTATCGCGTTGTTATCTAACATCAATTCTTTCAAACCCCACAACTCGCTGAAAGCTAAATTACCTATCATTGCCAACTTATTACTTCTCAAGTTTAATCTGGAGAGGTTTTCGAGCCCCTCTAACATTTCTCTCGTTACTACAGATATATAGTTATAGTCTAATCTCAGTTCTAACAAGTTGTTCAAGTGTTTGAAGCACCCTTCATGTAGCAAGCTTATATTGTTATTCGATAGATGCAAAACGTGAAGATTCGGTAGATTGAAAAATACGTCTCTTTTCAACTCCGATATTTGATTGTCGTCTAAGGTCAAATTCGTTAACATCATCAGTTGTGAAAATGAATGTTTATCTAATTGGCTAATCTTATTTGATTTGAGAACGATCTGTCTTATAGTTGAAGAATTCGTAAAGGCGTAAGGTGGTATCTTCTTGATTGTTCCAAACTGTATTGATAGATCTTTCAGCTTGTCCAGCCGCACAATTGCTTTGGCGGGTATAAACGTCAGCGCGTCATCAGATCGAACATTAAACATCAAATGCTCAATTTGAGCTTGTGAAGTAAAACTGGGCCATATGGGATCGTCTTCGGTTATACCTCCACTAAATATCCAGCAATCAGCCCTCGTTGCCATTTTAGGTTTATTACTGTCGCAGTAACAATGCACTTTAGATCTCCGATCTTCAATGTCACATACGTTGATGAAAAGGGGGATTTGGTAGTAACGTCTGTCTATGATAGGTTTTGTCTCGTTCTTGCTCTCTGTAATTGTTAACTCTACAGTCATTACAGAAGCGATGATGATCATATATTTAGACAGCTGTTCCATGATGCACGTTATCTGCAACAAAAGAGAGCATTTTCAATTATTGACTTACATTGGTTTGAAATTGTTTTTACGTCAGTATTACCCGCAAATTTTCTCTGCCATAAAAACAAGTTGGAAAGACGACGCGTGTGTTTTTTTATTATTCGGGTGTCTATTACCTTATAAAATTAGAATGTGTCGCAATGGCCTAGGGTCTAATTTTCATGCTTTGGACACAAGTTATGAGTTCAATTCTCAGCGCGTTTTTTCTTTTTTACAGTACTAACTTTGACCTTTCATATCTCCTTGACCTGAGGAGTTAGAGACTTTTTAATTTCGGATTCTACGTCTCTTTACCCTGTACTTCATTTTGTCCTGAAAGCTTAGTTGTTCCGGTTTAAAAGCTACATGCGTTATGAGTTTTAAGTGAGCGGCATCAGTCTCTTTTACGCTGATGTAAACAAGTAGAGACTAAAACTGGCACGTTTCCTTTTTTTCATTTAATTTTACATGATATTACTTACAGTAAGTAATAACATGCCAATGTAAATGGCGATTGATCTAATTATATCAATTTATGTATATGGAACACACCATGGAATTTATAAAAGTTAAGCTTTCATAGTGTATAAATAAAGATTTTAACCGTTAAATCATATTTAATAACTAAAACTTAAAATCGGCATACTCTATATAGGATATACTGTTTATCTCTCCATTCTCTAAGTCTAATTATTTTCTCACTAACAAAAAAGTATGCAAATGTCTGAAAAAGAAGTTTGGTTATTATCGAGTTAGTCATCAAAATGTTGAAAGCATTCTAATTAAAATCTCAACACTGTTTTAATTAATTTCAAAAGTGTTTATAGCTAAAATTGAAACCAATGTCTTATTAATTTCACGAAAATGCACATTATTCATTAAAATGTACTTTTTCCATTATGTCATTACACACAACAAGTTATAATTGAGTTTTTAACTTTGGCAAACTTTGTGTTTGCTCAGAGTTTCGACGCAAGTTATTACCAGAACCGCATGATGTGTCGCTGGGACGTTATAAAGAAACACTTAACAGAGTTTACAGTCATCAGATAACTTAACGAGATTGTTTTAATTACAAATTATCGAATGAACCTTTTTATTGACGGAATTTAAGAGAAAGATTGACCTTAGCTTCTAATACTAATATGCTTCCAAAATTTGACTTTTTAAATTAACAATGCAAATAAAAACAGTAGATCTTAAATATATTCATAATTGATAATTCAAGAATATGATTAAAAAAGGCAACAGTAATAGCTTAAGCTTTTTAGGAATATGTAATTTAAGGCTCATACATAATAGAAACCTGCAAAACTTGATAGGTGACTATAGCATCATTATTGAATCCGTAGCAGATTTGATCTTCATCCGGTTTGTAGGAACTATTTTCGCTTCTCAATTTCATTAAAATTGATATTTCCTATTTCTATAACAAGTCTTATTATTTTTAATATCAATTAAGGAAAGGTATGGTATTATATTAAAAACTAGCGCAGATGTAAAATACAGAATTGGACTGCCAATTGTAATGAAACAATTCAAAATTTAATACAGTAAGAGAAAAACGTTACACAAAAGCTCCGCGAAATTGAATCATCTACTACAATTAAAATTAACCGTACTTCTGATTAAACGTAAATAAATTTTGAAGTGTAATTTACTTTCAAAACAAACACAAATGTTTCCGAAACTCGAGCGCAGTGAAAAATTATTTATACGAAACATTTGTTTACACGAGAGATTGGATTTACTTAGTGAAATAAATTGCTATTTGTCTTTTACACATATATATAAAAACTGCTTTATCCGCATGCTTTACGCACACCTTGATATTCCCTGCGGTTTAACATAAGTCATAGGATACGGAAGGAACTTATTTTTGTACTCTATGAATATTTGACTAAGGGCATCATGTTGTTCAAAATACCAAAAAGGTACTTGAAAAGGGGCTGAATTAATGTTTGACTTTTTATGCCCATGACAATACTAAAATACTGTTCTAAATGCGTTGTACCTAGTAAATATAATAAAAACTAATAAATAGCTTTGTTTATGTCCTCATTGCTGGGATTGGGGTCTGCCTGTCAATAGGAAAGAGACCAAGCTATGTATGATTCATGTTGACCAAGTGCGGGTTGGCGGATGTCACATGTTAACGTAAGATGTGGTTTTTCGACATATAGCTTTTCTAACGGAGATTTCCATCACCAGAAGCTAAAGCTTAGTAGGGTATTGAAACTAGATAACAGTCATCAAATCGTAATATCAGATAACCAACGCTCAGTTCAACTTTGTCGGTAAACGGTACCGCTACAGTAAATTAGCGCGTTCGTTCAGTGGTTCAGTCAGCGCGAGTCTGTCGTGGATCCATTAGGGTCGGCAATGGAAAGGGCGGGTTCTGATCATTACGGTCTAACGATCAGAGTCAATTATGGAAGGCGACACTTAAGGAATTTCCAAACCAATCACACGGCGAAATTGGCTTGTAATTTAAACTTCTCTTTACCGAAGTTTTCTTCACAGTTAGTCAAAGTGTAACTTAAATGCCACCTAAATTCCGTGTCTCACTTAAAAGTAATTTAGATAAGTAAACACTTCAACCTGAATTTTGGTAACTCTTCTTTATTTAGCCTGCTTATCATAAATCAATATAAAAATTATGAATAAGTTTTTGTCGAATATTAACAAGTTTACTAATGATACTATTGATATTATTATTCCTGAAACGATATAAAAGTTCTTAATTGGATTTATTTTGGAAGTAATTTTTGTTTGAAAGAGTAGAAGAGTGACAATTATACAGTGAAATTTATACGGTAAGGCTTTCTTTTGACAGTGAATATTTTTCAGTTTCCATTTCATCATAATCTGCCCGCGGGAGTTCACTGCTTGACATAGGTCATAGCGCATAGTTTCCATTTAGTGTCAGTTAATTTTGATATCTTGTTTGTCTAACTTCAAACGTTAACGTATAACTTCAAAAGTGGTTGGCTCTTTGTTGTTAAAATAGGTAGACCACTGGCTACTTTAGCAACAAGCTTCTTTATCCTAATAGTTTAGTTATTTCGCTATCTACAAAACTACCGAAACAAAATGTGAATAAGAAAAACTTTAAACATAACGTAAAAACAAAAAAATTATGTATGGATGTGAAAATTAATAATGCTACACAATTGAAGTTATCGTTGTAAAATGGGGAATGAGATATTGTAAAGAGAGGATTGGAGTCTGAAAGGTGATACACAAAAGAAGAATGGAAATGTAAAGTGAAATATGATTGATAATGAGAATGTACGTAAATATGGAGATATGAAAATAGACAAAATAAAGTCTCTGACCATACAACTGGGAGGAACGTAAAAAAGAAACTATTTTTACTATTAGCAAACAATCATTCAAATCCAATATGTGTTATAATTAGATTAGTCGATCTGGTATAAACCGGCATAGAACGTTTATGTTGATCGTTACATATCTTTATAATAAAAAAAGCTTTTATCTTAAAACTGTGTAGATGAAACTAACATATTATTTAAATGAAAACCTAGACCATAATTTTCTTTATCACCTACAATCAATGTGTTTTTTTTTCATTTATTTATGACAAAAAAGATGCAAACATTTGATTTCCGATGGCCCCACACTGGGCAAACTTGTGCCATGGGCACCTGTAGCGCTTAATTTAAAACTATTATGGACATTCACAGATTTTTAGATATAAAAATAAATAATACAAGACACAAAAATATACATTTACATAAACTATGGATAATTAAATGGCAAAGAAGCTAAATATTACACATACACGTATAACATTACACAAAATTTTCTATTAGTTTTTCAGTTAAATCATATGATAAAAAGTTTAGCCATTTAGTGATCTTTGTTTTAACTTCCCTCACAAAGCACCGTTTTACATCACCAGAATTTACCACTTTGTTATACATATAATACTCGTTAAATTGACCGAAACGTCTCGCAAAACATGTATTAAATTTGTGTCACGAAACATGAAAGTACGACGTTTGAGAAAGTAATCATATTCCTCAGACTGTGCAGAAAGTTTTACTTTTGTACTGAACTACTAATGTACTTAGTTCCGCTTCATAATTGAATATGAGTTCTCTTTACATTAGGACCACATACTATTAGATAGATCTCAATACATTGTAGTCCGGCCGCTTGCGGACACTGATTTATGGATCCTAGATCGCCGTCCGAAACTTTCCCGACCAAAAATGATTGAATGCATATTTCTCTCAATAAGGTATATTGTGTTCAACATTTATCATTCAAACTTCAATCGTGTTATCGCTCACGTTAACATCATCATCATCAGGCGATGGACGGCCGCTACTGGATATTGCCCCTCCCAATAAAGATAGGATTTGGTCTATCTCCCACTACGCTGACCCTATGTGAGTTTGCTGAGAGCCGAGCCTCGTTTCTTGGAAGTTAGCTTGAATCCTGTGAGTTGTTGTCTGGGACCCCTTACTTCCCGCAAAATAACTTAAAAGTAATCAAATTATATCAGATGGAGACACGTTAACAACATTAACATGGTTTATTTTTAAACCAAACGACAATCTTTAATCCAAAAAGGATGCTGAATATACTGAGTACTGGTAGATTACTGTCAGGTAACCACCGCAGCTCCTATTTCTACCGCCAAATAGTAATGTACAAACATTACTGTGTTCCGATTTGAAAGGTGTATGCTAGTGAAATCACTAGGGTAACGAGACTTGATAACTTATGTCTCAAGGCGACGAGAGAGATATAGTACTGTCTATATCATCTTAACCAGCGCGTATCACTTACCATCAGGTAAATGCCTTACTCGTCTCGTTGACTCGTAGATTAAAAGAAAACTTAAACTCATAAGTTTAGAAATTACAGAATTAACGACGTTCATATCATCACATATAATATATTTTTACCATTATCTAGTTTCATTGATTAGTTTAAATTTTATTTAGTATTGTGTCAAACTAGTTATACCGGAAACTGGTAAAGTAAGTATGATTGATTAAGCCTTCGCTTGAAGTTTTCCGTTGAAACTTGTTACACGCCATGCAGAATGTTGTTACGAGTATATATGTATATTTAATAAAAGGATATTGAAACAAAAATACTTGTTTATAATTAAAATCTGTGAAAATTACTACATAAATTTATTTTCAAAGGTATTCATTTGTTATATACTGTTTACGTATATTAGGAAAGTTCTGAACTTTTGTTACTGACTGTGGCACATCTTTATCGACTGTAACGTGTAACGGAAAGTTATCCAATACTCACAGACACGAACAAGATACGTTAAAATGATTTATAAAGTTCCGAACTCGGTTCATACAAATGTATATAAGCTATGTTCTTCATGAGGAACGAGATGTTGATCTAAAATTATTTTAATACTCCTGCCTTTTAAATTTGTGTACATATCTATCAATTGAAACGAACTATTCAGTTATTTTCAAAGAAATTAAATTATCTTAATCTTTTACAACAATTAAAGTTAATATATTCAACCGTTTAAATTTTTCATCTTTAATTTGGCAAGCAAGACCTTCAGCTGATGGTAAGTGATACGCTTGGTCATAATAATGTGCTGTTGGTTAAGATGGTATATATAGCACCACTCGTCGCCTCAAGACATAGGTGTTACATTTCGTTACCAAGTAATCTCACTAGCATGCAACACCCTTCAAACCGGAACATAGTAATGATTACACATTACTATTTGGCGGTAGAAACAGGAGCTACGGTGGCACCTACGTAGACGGTCTCCCACAACAGAGACCTACCACCAGTAAATTATTAACATAAAGTAGTCAAACTTACTTCCTAATGTTTAATTTTACTTTAACTTTATTACAAAACATAAATTCGTTACTGTTTATGATTTTACTAAGTAACAAAAACTCCCATAACATATCGTAAAATCAAAATGTGATTTTTGTTTTTTTTATAGTATTTACAAGGATACGATCTGTCTAATGGTAAGAAGTAATCGTATCCTATAGACCTGCAGCACCAGAGACACCACTTGAGTATTGAAGACTCCGGAAGAACTTTATCACGTCCTTTTCGAAGAACTCCATTCTGTAGCTCTTTGGGAAAACTTTAACAGGGAGTTCATTCTATTACTTGATAGTTTTTAAAATCTTGTTAAAATTTATGTTTAATGTTTATCGAAAAATTACCTTGGATCTGCATCTAAGATTTATAAAATATAAGCGTTTAGGTTTTTAATCTAACCGCAATTTAATTAGAATGTCCCAGGAACAGCGGGCCGTAATGACGCCGTAGCTAATCCCCACTATTGTCTAAGCGCAAACTCCTTTGGCTAGTTAGCGTTTATTTTCAGGAACACAGGAAACCTCGCCGCTTGTTTACGAGCCTCATAATATCGCATTACCCGCTTCTTAATTAAAATGAAGGGCGAAGGCCACTCTAGTTCTTACTTTATGCGACACAGTTGTCGCAATTTTCGACGTTACCAACTTACTTGCGTTTTAAGCAACAATGAATTATTCATGAAATCACTCCTCCCCAACAATATCTGGCCGTCGAGTGCGTATATTTAGACAATTAACGGAATTATTTATAAGGCGCTGTGTGTTTCAAACAATAGACCTAACAAAGTATTGTCCAGTAAGACAATAACAAAGACTACATGCCGTATAAAAGATTGTTTTAGTATTTCTATTGCTATTTGTAGTGATACAAAGCTTTGATAAAGAAAGCAGAACGGAAAGTTATTAAGTAATAAAGGGAGGTAGTAAAGAAAAATTGATCATTTCCACCAGAAGTTGAAAAAGTCTATCTTGTTAGAAATTGTACCACTGCTGCGTGTAATTCTACTAAGGACCCGATATTACTAGTTCGATTAAAAGAGCGCTGTAATATATTAAAATACGGGATAGTTATCTTTTATTTGACGAAGCGAACAATGCGTTCACCTGATAGTAAGTGGTGGACTCTGTAGTACACTAATCCATAATAACTTAGCGTTGGTTCAGGTGGTGAACATAGCACCACCTTGCGCGCGTCACCTTGACTTAATTGAAGTAACAAGACTTAACACGTTAGGTTAGGTTAGGTTACTTCAGTTATTTCATTAACCTTACGTGACTGAAGATGTTTAAACTAACACAACTTTGCTGCCTATTCTGTTTTGGTGGTGGGTTTCTGTTACTAGAAATTGCCTGGTAGGTTTGGCTACGGCTCCTTTTTTACCACCGAACGGCAGTGTGAAAACATTATTTTATACATATATGCCTGCCTTTAAAAAAGTTACATGGAAGGAATTACAATCTTTGCTAGGTCTCTTGTCGGGGATCATCTAAATACCACTGCAGCTCCTATTGCAGCCGGAAAACAGTACTGTGCAAACATTACTATAATCCGGTTTGAAAGACGGTGTGTGCTAGTAAAATTACTGAAGTAACGAGACTTAACACCTGATGCGAGGCGACAACAATGTGGTGCTGTGTATGCTCTTTAACAAGCGTCACGTTGTTATGACTAAGCTTAATCTACTTCAGTTGAACAGATGGTATTGATAAGCTTAGTCATAACCTTGTTGGACTCGTCGCAAAAAATAAAATGATAGTGTTACTATCAATTCAGGAAGATGAAGTGGTGTTTTTAATATCTCGAATGACTCCAGCACCATTTCACAGAGCTGAATTGAATAATGAACCATCGTCAGGGATTCTTCACAAGTAGAAAATTTCGCTGCGTTCGATCGGCGAACAATATACCATAATGAATACGAACGGGAAAGGGGACACACAAAAATTCGACTTAAAAGTTCGGTGAAAATTCCTACTTGCATTGAAAGAGCTTCGATTTAAAACTGACGGCGTAAAATTTCATTATTACTCGTTATGACTTACGTAGCAGTTTTGATAGATCACAATTTTTGTACTAATCAATACTTTATGTCTATTGTATAAAATATATATCTAGAACCTGTAATAAGAAAAACTTGAGAGCTACACAGCTCCTATGTAAATATTGAGATAACAAAGGACTACAATGAAAATTAAAGAAGAATTTTTATATCCTAAGGATATTTAACAACGCTGGAAATTCTTTATATCTTGTTTTTGTTAGAAGGGGACGAGACGAACAAGGTATTTACTTTCTCATAACAACGAGGCACTGTGTAAGTTGGTATATACACATCACCGCATTGCGCTCATCGCCGTGCGACATAACGCATTGTCTCGTAACCCTAGCAATTTCACTAGCTTACAGCATACTTCAAATCGGAACATAGTAATGTATGCACAGTGCTGTTTATCGGCTGCAGTAGGAGCTGCGGTTGTACATATGTAGATGTTTTCCGCCAGTATAAACCTACCATCATTAACCACCATCTTAAAATCAGATAAAAAAAACTTGATTTAATGTACGTTTTATTAAGTAGTATACTTTCTTTGCGCTCAGATGTTTTTAATATACAAAAAGAAAATGTCTAGACTCGATAAGCAAGGGTAAAACGGCATAGTCATTATTTGTCAATGTCCTATTTTCTTTGTGTAGAAATCTCTAGGTTTGAATGACTAGTATTTTTTAGCATTAATATTTATTACAGCGAGGTACAGGTAGCTATAAATGCAAAAATAATTATGTTTTAGAATTCCAGAATTTCTGTGTTTAATTAAATATTTAAATTTGATTAAGTACATGTTTAAAAACATCTTCATCAGCCAATATATGTCCACTGCTGGACATTAGCCTCACCCAATAGTGGGGATTTGGACAATCTCCCATCACGCTAGCCTAGTGTGGAGCCAGAACCTCGTTTGTTGATTAGCAGGGTGCATCACGGTAAGGTTGTTTTGGGCCCCGTGAGTTATTGTATGGGACCCCTTACATATTAAACCCAAAATAATCTTACTTAGTTTTACAAAGATGTATTAAAAGATACACTAAAAATAGATTGCAATAAAACAAAGGAAATATATTGTAACAAAGATGTTACAAGCTCGTCACTTTAAGAGGAGTTCCTTTCACCATTAATGTTGGAGTAGATAAAATTTCTAGATAAATGTGCGAGGAGTCCACTTGAAAAGAACGGAAGTTGTAAACCACCGAACTATACTCCCAAGATCCTGTGGGAGGCGTTAAAAGAAAAACTGCGGATACGCTGAGCTCGGAACTGAAATAAATACAAGTATGTTTATGGCAACGTAAAAAATATATACTTTTAATTTTGTAGCGAGCTTTCTATGTAAATGACGGAAACTTATACAGTTAACTAAATTCACGAAAGCTTTGCATAGTTCAGCGAAGTAATTTTTAACGTAAACGAAAGTAAAAATTTCGTTAATATTTCAAAAGAATATGCTCATAAAGAGTGTTATATATCACTGTCTGTGAATATCTTAACTTTTTTACCCTTTAGTCAAATTTTACCGGATGTAATTTGCTAAAATTACCTTCTATAGTTTACAAAGAAATATATACAATAGATGTGTCACAGGTGTCTGAGTACCTAACTCTCTATATCCAGCTCTTCGTTCAGGTTTTTATGTAAGAAAGATCTACCAATTTCGACAATGTCTGCCTTATTGGATAAAGTTCTCGCCTTTCGAGGAATACTAGATCTAAAAACCTTTCTCAGAGATATTTGCACGAAATTCTAGCACTGAAGTAATAAGAAAAATCTATTTAACCACACCGGCATTCCTATACTAAAACATATGAAGCTTTGTGCCTCAAAAAACCGTCTAGTACCATGTTATGATTATTACCAGTACAGGATTTAGTTTTAAAAGTAACCATAGAAGTGTCTAAATATAATCCGTTATAGAGACTAAAAAAAACTCTCAGAGAACATTTATCGGCTGACGATAGTGATGATATCTCAAACCCTGTATCCCGTGTCTTACATTCATCAATTAATTGCGACAATAATTTGAATTAATGATAATGATTATTCATTAAGTAAGTCTAACGTGACATTTTAATTACGACGATAAACACTACTTTAAGTTCGTTGCCATAAGACAAAAAATGTTACATGTCATTATCTCCATAGATTTACTAGCAATAATGTATATCAAACTGGAACATACTAAAGTTTCAACATCATCATCTGCTTCAAGCGGTTTCCCGCAACCTTCGCCAAATCGTCAGTCCAACTTGTTAGGCTTTCCAGCACAGCGATTACCAGTACGCGGCCGCCACTCTAGGATTTGACTGCCTCATTAACCATCAGCCATTCGAATAATTTGTCCCGCCAATTGCCACTTAAGTCTAGAAATCCTCAGGACTATATCGCTGACTTCAGACTTAAAGATCTCCTCGTTTCTAATTCGATAACGCAGTGAGACTCCGAGCACAGCCCGCTCCATTGCCCTTTGAGTATCTCAACCTTTTTGTAAGGCTTATAAATGGCCACGTCTCAGTTCAGTACGTCATCACTGGCAGCAGGCACTAACATTTACAGACTTCTATTTAGCAGCAGAAATTTACGCAGATAGTCCCAGGCGACAGAGATCTACCACCAGGAGCTCGGTAACTAAATCTTGATGTTTCAGCACAAAGACTTTCTGTGGTTTTGTTTATTGAATTCCAACGTAGACGACTTAACATAAACAACATACATCCAGAGATCGGTAAGAATTGAACATTTGTTCAAAAAGTTACAAATACAATAATTTCAACAAACGAAACCAAACAAAGGAGAGTCCCCGGACCATGTTCGAACTCATGAACAAATCCCTGTAAAATATGAAGATGATACTGAAACATCTAGAATATTTAAACGAAGAAAACTCCGAAGTATATATAGAAAGCGGAATCGGAAGCAATTGACCCCGTTTTATAATGATATAACATTTTCTGACAACTGCGGCTTAGTGAGACTACAGTTTGAATATCAGTTTTTGGTTAGGGATCATTATTTGTTATACCAGTAAACAATTTACCTAGTAAAGTTATCCTAAAACTTGGTAATGAAATTCCATATATTTAATAAAATCGTGACATTTAATAGTAAGACGAGAAACAATAACAAAGTACTTACAAGGAAATTTACAATTCAATTTATTCAGTAGTTAAAACATATTAAAAGGATGGTCTAATTTTGAGATCATTTCTTTTATAATTTTATTTAATAATATAAAGTAATAACAATAAAATATTGATAACAATAAATATGGGATACTAAATAAGTAAACTTTAATTTAGTAACATATAAAAACATTCACGCAATAAGTTATAGTAGTTTACTGTTCATATAACTTTATAATTTATTAGGCAATTGTAAGGTATTTTTAAAAAGAAAACAATTATATATTATTACTTGTAATAATTACCAAACTCACCGGATAGCTCATGTCATAATTCCAAAACACGATCACTTCTCTAAATTCACTTAAACGTTACTGTCAAAAACTTCGCGATTTAAAACACCCGGCAGGAGGGAAGCGTGCGTCGCTTCCGGCGGTCGGACCTCCACTGGCTTTCAGGTCCATACGAAAGTTACCAGTTGGAGAAGGCACCAAACATGCGCAGAGCGGACCCTGAAAACGGGCTCTGAAAAGAATATTTGAAATCGTACATTACCATAGTGTTACAATGTAAAAATTTTAACGTAACAATGTTGCTGTGATTTTTACACGCTTTTGAATAACAACGTAGAGCTGGAAAAGATTGTATAAACAGCACCATATTGTACTTGACGCGTTAAGACATGAGATGTTAAGTTTCATTACCCCAGTAATTTAGCTAGCTTATAATTCCATTCAACCCAGAATACAGTAATATTTGCACAGTACTTGTTGTCGGCTGCAATTGAAACTGCATTAGTACCTACCTAGATGGTCGACGGCAACAGAGACCTACAACTGAGTTATTTAAAATTATTAATAACTTAGTAAACTTTTAAAATATCGGAAATTGCTATCAGTATTATTATACTGCTGTATGATAATAATAAAAGTACATTTTCTTATTTTGTCATATTTTAATATTAAATTGTTTAATGGTATAAAGACATGTGTACCCTCTTTTTCATTAAAAAAAGAGGGTACATGTGTCTTTATACCTGTCCAAGTCAAGCTACAAATATAAGTATATTAATTACTTTCAATCAAGATATAATTATTACACTAAAATATAAGTACATTTAGAAATCAAAACATTTTGAATACCATTTTAAGCAAATTTGAAATGTATAAAAAGGAAGGATACGGTTTTTTTAAAAAAAAATGTGTTTTGTGTTAATCATCCTTAACAGAATTTAAGGCTTCTTTTAATATTTGTTATTATCTTGTATATACGGATGTCCATGATTACGGGGACTGATTATTTATTAAGCACCTCATGTGTAATATTTAACAGCTGCGATATATTTGTATGATATCTTAAGCTGATAATTTTACCAACGATAGTGCCTTTGAAA
>DWLS01000756.1:0-26787 GCA_018246255.1 Pachliopta kotzebuea
AGCGACCCTACCTTGCCCCAACAACGCGGAGGCGGGCTCACGGGGGGGTTTTTAGTGGGTGCGAGTCCCACACAGTCTCTCCCGCCACCCCCGTGGCGGGAGGGCAGTGCGTAGGCATTTTCCCCCCCACAAAAAAAAAAAAGTTGTTTCCTTGCTTTTGAAATTCATAAATATCTCTAAACTGGAAAGACTGATTTTTCTTAATTTGCTTAATTTACTAAACGTATTTTTGATTTAAATTTTATGAAGAAATAACAGAATATTGGACTATATACCATAAGATTTTTTAACAAATATATTCCCTAATTATTCATTATTAATATAGGACGTAGTAAATGTTCAATTTGAATACGTGTTATATATTCATGGGCATTCACGGCTTCATACAGCGATCCTGTCCTTAAGGGCCTTCCCAAGTGACCTATAACAACGATGTCGAGGTGCCAATACACTACACCGTATAATTTATATATTTTTATGTCCGTGTCGTAAACACGTTGGTTTATATCGTCAATTTAAAGAGGGACGTTGGCAGATGTGTAAAAGTTTTTTCAGAAAACTCTTGAAATTCAGGACAGATTATATTTAAGTTCGGTTTATCGTGCAGCAACTTATGAGTTTTGAACATCTTATGTAGGCTTTTAACTATTACTATCGTTTTTATTATGCTTACTGTATTGCTCAAAACTTACTTCCGGTTTATATATAACATTGCTTTGGCGTCAATACAAATTATGTTTTTAATCTATTTTCGTTTCGCATTTGATGTGACAGAAATCTTTGCTATTTAAATGTTGATTAATTAAAGGGGAGATAGCGGCTTGATACTTGATTTAAGTTTACTTTATCAATTATTGAAACATAATAATATTTACCAGACCAGTCAGGTTGACTGGTCCTGAAAGTTCAATTTAAAATTATTTCTGTGTGAAATATTTTCTTTATATAATAATATCATGTGTTTTGTATTTTTAACTAAAGGAACAACTTTATGAACATTATGTTATTTTATATATATTCATTTCAAATATATTTTATTATAGTATATATTAGGTTTTAGTTGTATTATGTAAAGTTAAATAGCTAATCAATCTAGTGTTAACTACAATAATAATATACATATTTTCAACGGTAACTATCAAAAATCATTCATTGTTCGGCATATAAATAGGCATCAAGTACCCATAAATTTGTATAACAGTATATACTTAATCTTAAAAAGGCATTACTACAGCAAATTAATTTGATATATAAGTTTTTAAATTCTTAATATAGCTTAGTTTAAATTATTGAGCCACTACAATCATAACTATGAAACAGTTTTCATATTTATGGACCATAAAATTAAGCTGCTTGCTACTCTATTACTTTCTTAAAAAGAAAGTAATAGGGTTTTAAATTATATACATGAAAGTACTTCTTTTTAACAATTTTGAAGCAAAAGTTTTTGATGGCTATACTATATTTTTAACAGAAATGTAAAGTGTGATATTGGAAATGGGTGATTTCATAGTTTAATATAAATGTTAAAGGCCCTTGACGAGGGTTTACTTCGCTACTTTCTACGTCAGGTTTTCCTTTATTAAATGTATTGAATTTTCTGCGATAAGTAAAAATACTAAAATGAATTTTCTATTTTTATACCTTATATCCTTTGTAGTGTTTTCAAGATTCCAGCGTTTAATATTACCTTCTGAGAATTTTATTGAGTAATATTTAATAGTGCTTTAACTTACGGAGCACAACATAAAGTACACAGTTGAGCACTTAAGGGTACGGCTTATGAATATATTTTAAGTTACAAGGCAATATAGTGCTGTGTAAATATTCTTACTCTTTGTTATAAGCAAATGCCTACGGTTTCTCTAAAAAAAACTGAAGTCATATTTAACTTAAGCAGTACATAGTTTGAGTTTTACTGTGTATTTACACATATACATATGTATTTTTACATACTGAAAATTTATTTGGTCTAGAAGTTATAAAAGGTACAGCGATCTAATTTTCCACACAGTTTGCATACTGCCTATTTCCCATTCAAAACGTAATTGTGCTTACTCAGATGATTCTTAAAGTTAACAATCATGAACAAATGTATTCAACAGTAACCATTTTAAGTTTTTAGCTTCTTAGTTATTTACTTTTATTGTAAATCTTACAAAGACATTATTTATTTGGCTGTCTTATTATCAATCTGCAGTCTATCAGGACATTATTATTACGATTTAGTATATTAGGACACTAATGCATATGAGAGTTAGATTATTATAAAGCTTCATCATCAACTTCTCAATCATTTCATTATGTATAACAAATGTGTCATGTTATTGTTTCTTCTCTAAGTAATTAAATATAGATGAAAATTTAATTAATTACTATTCAAACGCGAAACCGCGTATTGTTTCAAAAGCGTTATAGTAAAGACAAAAAACGATATAGATGGATTGGCGGAGTGCCAACGTCTCTTTAACCTACATCTCGTTATATCAGCTGATACGGAGAATCTTCTTTGTGCATCGAAGAGGCCCCCGGCCAAAGAATTAATCTTTTAAGCACTTCTTATGACCTGCTTAAAGCGTAAACTCTTATCCTGTTGATACCTCAAGTTATATGTATTATAAAAAATATTATAGAATAAATAAAACGGCTATAAACAACCACCTCTGACAGGTTCTTGGGTTTCAAAGTAAATGGATGACACAATTATAAATAAATATGCACATTACGAAATTATAACTTAAACAAAGAAGTAAATAGGCTAAGTTGTACGTCCTTCTTCCACACTCTTCTTTCTGGTAGAATAAAAAGCCACAGTATTTCTGTAATTCCTTAATATTTCTTTATAGTTAATTTTTTTGTATACGTCACTAAAACGATTTTGTGAATATATACAACAATGTATTCAGCTCGTGTATCCAGAAACTGTTTTTAGTTAGAGAAATAAAGGAAACACGCTCTGGGTGTGTATGAAGTCATGTTATTGCTGAATTGCAAGTACAATTATAATCATAGGACTTCACTGCGGTCACTATAAAAGTAAAGTATAAATAATGTTACCTTACAAGTTCTGACGCAATGCAGTGCTAAGTTAACACTAGATAATAAAGATGTCACCTCTATAAGATATTATAAATATAGAATTTTCTATGTATTTAGTGTTATCTAACGAATTATCTCTTGCTATTACTTTTATAGAAAATATAAAGCAGATTTATTGTTTCTAATTAATACGAAACTTTCGCAAGTAAAGTTCGTGAGTATACTTAGTATTGATATAATTACCTGACTTTACTTCCTTTATGAAAAAACAGTAGAAATCCGAATTCCTTGTCAGAAACTTTTTCCTATCCGATACATTCATTTACCGACCCTTTTTCTTCATTTTGTCTGTCATCATATGCAATTTGTCACTTAACATCACGTGGATTTGTTTGCGAAGTATTTAGTTTGTTATATATTAAAAAAGCAGGCAGCAACTACATCAAGCCAGGATTAGGATTAGGGTTCCTTTTCCCCCGCGTAAAAAAAAAGGATTAGGATTAAGGTTCCTTGGTTGATTGACATATCTTTGTCCAGTAGTAGATGGCCGCGGATTGATAATAACAATATGACTTTTTGTAGCACAAAATGTAAGTTCGTGTTATTAAAAAAAAGATTATATTCATAAAATCAAAAAAAATACTATTTTCAATGTTTGTACAGATAACATTTGAACGGAAAAATTCAAATCTGTTTATTTCTTACTTTGTTTCAGTTCACAAAGTAAAAGTAAAACATTGCTCGAGAGACAAATAAAAAGTTCTTTCTAAGAAATCTATCAAAAAAAACTGCTGATAAAATAGTCTACTGTGTTCTTGATTACCTATTCCACTGTCATCATTGAAAATATTCGACGGTCGTTTGGTGCTTCTTGAAAAAGTCGAGGAGACGATAAATTCGGCGCCGGTCTGTTGAAAGGCGGGCTCTTACAAAATTTATATGTGGAATTAATATTGAGGTTTTTGGCAAACCGTCCTGTTATGAATATTTAATTCAACGTGTATAACAGGGTAATTGATTTCATTCCATCATCCAATTACGGGTTAAGAGGTTTTTATTTACTTATTATCTGCTAGCGGCAGGACCATTGGGTGTGGAGAGCTTTCGAGATCTATGTCCAATATATCGGCTGATGATAGGAATTTTTTTTTAAATTCACATACGTTACATTCTTTTCTTCATTATAAGGAATGGAGGCAAACAAATACTTTACGTGTTGGAAAGTGATCACTTTCGTCTGTGGATTGTCGCAATACCTGGGAAGTCGCAGCTGCGTTGCCGATCTTCAAGAAAATGTTATTCTCTTTAAACGTGAGAATTAAATGTATCTCCTAAATATGTTATACCTGAGAATCTCATCCCATCATTTATCATTTTCCTTTGTTTCGTGCATGATCACATAACGAATATAAGATCTCAGTATTCACGCGCAATATGAATTACATTCTATTTGTATAACTAATGATATAATAATAATAATTAATGACATAAAGTTTCTTTGTTTTTTTGGCAAAGCAATTAATTTCCTAAACATACTTTATATGATTGTACCTTATTTCCAAAGATGACATAAAGGCTGTGTTTCTAAGTTTTTCGACACTAACAATGTTATTTTCGAGTTAAAATGGTATTTGCTGCAATTAAATAGTATTACCATGTAACTGACAAGTTTAATATTCTTGGTTCGTTTCGTAAAGAGGTCGAGAAACTTCTCTTAAGTGGGTTAAATCTTCGCGATATTAAGATAGATTTATGTGCTGTAAAATTTGTTAATTAAGGAAACAACATTGTTTTTATGTATCTCTAGCGGTATCATCAGCGGGTGTTTATCGGTTGTTGATAATGAAGTGAAAAATCGAGTGGAAGCGCAGTTACTTAATTCCAAATTTGGTTTTCCTTCTTCTTTTAATTCCTCACCTTCGACGTGTGGTTAAAATAGATTTACTTTAATGCTTATAGTTTTAGGCTACAACTTCTAGCTTGTCTCATCTGGAACTTATTTGCACTGTCTTCCGAGGTACATATTTCCTCTAAATAACTCTTGGCCCTTTTATGCTTTTTCTGACAAAAGATATCTCAGAAAAAGACTTTAAATTCTCCTCTTCAACTCTTCATTTCCAATTCCGCATTAGTATCTCTTAAGTACCTGTTTTCGTGCTGAAAATATTTTTAACACAAATGGAAAGATAAATATAACTAAGATTAAAAATATAAAAAAAACTCCATAAAATAACGAGCACGTTTATGTCATGTCGGTCTGATTTTTCATTTCCGATTGTAAAAAGTTTTTTCATGAAAAATGTTGGCGAACAGGAAATAAACTGATATTGACACTACACGAAAGTTGTTGCTGAAAATATCAGATAAAGAAATTCCTTTTGCGTCCATCAATATTGTTCTGCTGGTTTATTTCTAGTTTAAAATAATAAAATGTTCGTACATTTCTCTTTAAGTATTGGTGTTACATAAATGCATTGTTATTTTCGCTAGTATTCGCACTAATTAACTATTAGATCTATCGCTCTCTTTGCTCTATTTTTTCACTCGGAAAAACGTCAAGGATTTGTAATTTTTGCCCGTCATTTACTTTTTCGCTTTAACGAACTGCAAATAAAGTGAAACAATTCAAGATTAGGCATAACTTTTTAAGTATTTAAATAAATGATTAAACATGATTTGTAATCCCAAAATAATAGTTTTTTGAAATAAATAATCATAAGTAGTAAAAGTGATCCTCGCATCCTTTACATTTGTTGCAGACTCAGGTTAACTCCTTTTTTATCCTTTATAATAAATCTAGGATTTTTATTACAAAATTATAGTTTTTAACAATTACTCTACGTTTATCAATAATTGTAAACAATACATATTAGAACCACTAACACTAAACATCCATCAATAGATATGCTGAGATAAATGATATCAGCAGCTAGGAGGCTATCAGTTAGTCTGTTATATTCACAACGGATTTGTTGTCATAGAAAATTGATATACATTACAAATTTAATATATTAATGAAGTCTACACACGTTATATACATTATGAATGTATTTAGCAAAACTTTTGTACTACGGTAAATGAATATATTAATAATGTAAAAAATGTTACAAAATACGCCAGTTAAATGAACAAATACCTTTCTTACAAAACATTGCTTGAACGCGCTACCTTCTTTTATTTATTTAATTAATTAAGAAACAACTTCCTTTCTCACATTTTATTACTCGCATTCAGTATTAATGTTTTACATATATTTGTTCTGTTGTTTTATATGTAACAGAAAAAATATTATACATTGTATAAACTTTACATACTCGTATTTTGAAGACATAATATTATTTACGATATATGAAAAGAAATAAAAATATAGTATATGCTCGTATCTAAACCGTATGTACTATTTATCATACACCAAAAATCATGTTTTATAACTTTACAATATCAAAATCTCAGGTAAACTGTCCTATTTCCCTTCTTAATTTAGTTTTGTGTGAGAGTAAGAGCAGAGTGAAAGTTTATTATAATCTCGAGATTACGGCTCGCACTTGCAATGTATTAAGTGAACCAGTAAAGCCTTAAGGACTTTGAAGTTACCCTTAAAACCTCGAACATGAATTAACGAGCGCCGCGACGTAGTGGTAATAACCAGGTTTAATTTATAGGTTTCCTTCTGCTTAATATCTAATTTGGGAAGACTATGTCTAAAACAACTTTTGTTATGAATATGGACAATATATATGATTTTTAATAAACTTTATAAAAGACAATTAAGGTTATTATGTGTTTAAATCAATGACATAATCATACTTAAGCCTCCTACAAATATCTCCATTCGTATCAGTTTAATAATTTAGAATTAACAGCTTTTCTTTATCTTATTAGGTTACTTAATAAGCAGTAGGCAGTTAAGTAAATGTGACTCTCTCCCTATAACAATAAATGTGCTCCAATTCAATTACTTATTTTCCATTTGAATTAACTCGATTAATACTATCGGGGTTAACTTAATTTCCGCTGTTCACTTAAGCACATCTAAAGAGTAACGGAACCTTGTCAAAGCGCGAGACAAGATTTAATTAAGCAACATAAGGCCGAGAGCTGCGTTGAATGTTGGGCTTCTGGGTTGACATTTGCATTTTGAATAGACTTATAGTATCTAAGGATACTTTTTACATAAATATGATGCTGGCGAAGTGTTTTATTTATAAATATGTAACCCGGTTAGAAATATTGAAAATATTGTATTATTATCGCTTATTTGTATTTGCAATTCGCTAATGATTGACCTTATTATCTTTAGTTATAATGAGGCGGTAATTAGAGAATATTGTTCACTCATACATAAAATTCTTGACTTGAGCAAAACACAACAACGCAGGCAGCATAATAATATATGGGTGGTAGATTCAATATCTACAAATGCTATCCACAGAATTTCTAAGTAGACCGCTCTTCTTTTTTGACTAAACTCATCTTCGATTTAAGATATGTAGTATGTACTTACTCTAAATAATAACGAGACATCTTGTCTCAAGTAGTCGAGCACAACGTCGACAGAAATTACGAATATACTACAGATTTATCTTACACGACAATATTTTAATATGAAGGAATTTGGTATTTAATCTAAATCATTTGACTACGGTTACTTATTCATATCGCTACTTTTATATTAAATTACTATGTTATTCGGGCCGTAGCTTTCGTGTATACAATTTTATCCAATGGCCGATAGCGGTTGCTATCTAAGATACAAGTATTATACTGTTAGAGATACTTTTCTTTATAGAGGCCAAGACAATGACGCCGAAAAACGAGGACAAATGTGTCTGACCCAGATAGCTGCCTGTAATGTCTTCCGGCGATATTCGTAATCAACATGCATTCACGTAATCTGCCGGCTGAAGACACATTTCAGATATGCCTTATAAGCATGATTATGATACTACATCATCGATAATATTACCCTTACGCGGTAACAATTTTATAAAGGGTTAGGTTAGATCGCTTTGAAAAATAAGCATTCAATTGTATTTGTTATTATTACACCAATTACGTACAAAACATATCTATGTTGTATTATTGATCATCAACATCGTCAGGTATTTATGTAAGTAAGCCGTCTACGTACGTCTAAATTATTTCATTATTATTACCAATGGTATATAGACACAGTATGTAATAGATGATACGTGAACAATGTTTTAATAGACGAAAGAGAATATTCTGTTGTTATATATGATTAATGAACTATATGTCAGTTTTCCTTTATAAATGAGCCAATACAGGAAATGAAGCGGCCCGTAAGAAGGAAGTTGTTACAATTTCCCTGGCAACAAGGTTCGTAACGGACTTCCGATATTGATGGAAATTTCTAACCACACCATAATATATTCTAACCCTATTAGAATGTTGGGGTTACTCAATGCATTTAGAATAATAAATAACTAATTCACCGTAAGTTCACATTATATCTTCATTTAACTTTTACGAAAGAATAAAGAATCTTTTTCGGATGACAGGTATCTAAAAAACTTTTTTATAAGTATATAGTATTTTATATATTAGTGAATATATTACATTTATGAAATACTTTAAATAGAATTGCACAATATGAATTAAGTTAGGATTAAAATGACAGACACGACACGATTTATTTAAATATATCTGAATATTCTTACATGTTGTATAATTATAATAAATAGATTAAATATACAAGCATGAGAAAAAAATATTGTTTTTAGTCATTTTCAAGTATTTTTTGGCTTTTATTTTATATTAATACTTTTTCGGTACTTTGCGATCATGGCCAGATATTATTAAATATTTTCTAGTTTTAGTTTTGATATTATACAAGTAATATATAAATTGCCTACACAATTACAGTAGTCAAGTTTATGTATCACAATAGTACTATATACATCACTATAGGCTAATAAATCAACACTATGATATTACAACCACAATGGGACGCTTGCGAATGTCGCAGCAGAAGTTGTAACGACTTTCCTTATGTGCAATAGAAAGGCCTGCTCTTAACATTGTCAGATAATTATATAAAGTAAAACGTTGTTGAAATGATGATTTAGTCATAGATGCATATTATTTCGCCATATGTTGCTGCTGTACTGCACTATAAGTTACATTGATAGGTGAATGTTCTGAATGTATTTAATTTATAAGTGATATACCGTGTTCGTGCTACGAACATTCTGTTTTGTATTTTTGATTAGTATTTGTTATGAATTTTGGTGCAAATAAATGTAGTAGAGTCACACCAGAGGTGTGAATAGCCTCATGCTGATTCTAATTTGAATGATTAACTGGTTAAGATAACAATAATACTTAAGATAAATTTATAGTCTTAGGCAGTTCTTGCTAAAGATGTTTTATGTTGCGAGTCTTCACGGGTCTCTGCTCGTGCTATAGGTCATAAGTATTTAGTTTTTTTTCTCTTTAAGACATAAGATGTGGTGTCACATTACCCCAGTAATTTCTCTAGCCGCAACTCCATTCAAACTGGAACACAGTAATGTTTGCACATTATTGTTTGTCCGCAGAAATAAGCTCTGTGGTACCTAACTAGACATAGTCTTCGGCAACAGAAACGTATTATCAGTATGTATATGCAAATAATTTCTTTTTTAAGTGTTGTTGTTGACTTTTTCATAAAAATATAATAATTATGAAAAATGCTAATTTCTACAAATCATCTTTAATCGTTTTTTTTAGGTAATATAAACATTTTATCGCTAAATCTCGTTTTGAAAAGAGGAAAGAGAAGGGAGGAAGAATTTAATCAAGATATTTATCATTTGTATAACTATGGTTAAAAAATTGTTAATATTTTATTTGATAATTGTTACTCAAAACCGTCCATTACTTTGTATTTTTTTTACCAACACAATCATCTATTTATTTTATCCTATATATAATAGTTTTAAAACAATCTACTTTTATGGTCCCTATCACTACATAAATCAAATAAACGATCGTCAATCGTATAACATGTATTTAATTAAATTGGTTCATATTTTAAAATATCTTCTTAGTTCTATCCTTCAATGGAATCCACCATCCTCATGTTTACAAAACCATTACTGAATTTCATCTTATCGCATTACTGGACTGTCGAAATGTGTGTTCGTAAATGGCCCCATTATGTCTAACAGGCGGGCAGAGTAAAATAGTGTCTATTTCCTTTGAAATATAAGTGAAATTTGTTATAAATGCTATCTACTTTGGTAAGTCATCTTGTAATGCTACTATATTCCTCCTTTCAGCAACTTACAATTGCCATTTACCTATATAAATTGGGTCGCACTGAAAATTAATTCTAACTGTAAATTAACACCAGGTAGACTTACTCATATATTTGATAGTAATAAAAATCATATCATGTATCAATACTATAATCTACCAAAAAGAGCACTACACACCGGCATTATTGAATCTCCTAAACTTAGGAGAAAATGTCTCTTTATATGTTGTACCGATTTTATAATGAAACATGTTCTGAGACAGTTTGACATGAAGCTTACGTCTATAAAGAGTTTGTCCTCACACCTCCGAAATGCATTGATCTGTCACAGTTCGGCTTTAAAGATACTTTTTCTCGAGAACACTCAAGTTGTGGAATGAGTTTCCTGCTGAGATTTTCTTAAGAACTACAATATTTCTTCAAAATGGGCATTTAAAGTTTTTTTCGGGGTAGGCAACACGCAAGCGATTTTACTGGTGTTAAAGGTGCCCGGTTAAAAACTGTCAAGTCTCATGTACGCTTGTTTTAGTTTCGCGTAGGTTTCAAAAAGTATTTAGCTAGTGATATTACTAGACAAATAATACCTGATCGATCTCTAAAAGTTCGCCATTTGATGTAAATATTCTCACAAGGGCCGTAGTGTTATCGGTAGACCTGGCGCTTACACAAGATGGTCGTTTTGCTAATTCTTGTCATTTCGACCTATAAATAAATGTCTAAAATAAAGGATTTTTAAACAAATATGTACTTTTCTTTATTCCAATGCGCTACAAGCGGCGGTCACCTACATTTTGGATGGATGACCTAGTGAAGATTATTAAGAATCTTTAGATTAGTATCGAATCGGTCGCAGAGAAATCGATGAAGGAGGCCTTTATTTAGCAATGTACATTTGTAACTTTAATTGATGAAACAGATGGTGTGAAATTAATATTCAAGTTATCTAATGTTAAAATAATTTGTTGTACATAATTTTAAGTATCTTTTAAGACAAAAGATAGCATTCATAGACTATCTTATAGTTTTAATCTTGTTCTTATTCGGTAATGTCTACACAACATGTAAAAGACGTTCAAAATATGAAATAATGTTTCTGGTTTTATGGTAAAACAGCGTCAGTCAGCTGTAAAACACCAGAAATAACCAATAAAGAATTTTTTTGCGATTAATAAAAATGGATTTACTTCCGCCCATTAAGCGCAGATATTTTACGTCCGGATAAAATATTTCATCGCAATAAAACAATGTTTATGTGAACATTACAATTTGGATATAAAGATTTACCGCCTTACCAGCGCTTTTCTATATCTCAACAATGATATAATTACATTTAAAATCGATATGAGATTTAGTAAAGTTTACATAATCTTTATATCTAAAAATAAGTAGTTAAGAATATTATTTACTAATTTAATACACCAAGACCGAACAAGGCGCGATAGGACGCGGCGGGGCCCGCCAGGACGGGACAGGATGCGACAGGCCGCGACAGGACGCTACAGGATGGGACAGGTCGGGACAGAAGAGAATAAAATAGAAAATATTTATTTGCACACAAATTACGACAGACAGCATTGAATATGTAGCGGTATGTGTGCAAAAATGAACCCACTCAGCATAGGTCATGGTGTGAGCCATAACGCTGATTTTCAGTGAGCCCTGTGTAGCTTAATCAAACTAAAACTAGGATCTAAAATCTAAACTAAAGAATAACTAATCTATTTTATGGATAAACAATTAAATATATGTTAATATATGTTTGTGCTCCGTCGCCAACGTCAACGGCAGCCGCAATTGTAGACGTGTGAGGATGGGGTTTCGGCCACCATTATCGCCATGAAATGATAAACCACCGCCATGGTTTTCAGTCTGCAACCCGAGAGGTAAGTGGATTTTAATTCGTTTCTATTTGTTTATTTAAAAGTAATCGCTTTAGCATGAATTTAAATATTCCCAATAATTGTAAATTACAACCCGGCGAGAGTAAATCGTTCCAGGTCTTAGTAGCTGAGAAACTAAAACTGCCACCTATAGCAGCGCATCGTCTCCATGGTTGCACCACAGCCCACTTGGAGGACCTCGTATTGACATCCTGCTTATCGCGGCACCAAGTGAGCTTGTCACACAAATAGGGAGGTACCTTGTATTTGATAATGCCAAACAGTAAACATATCAGATGTAGGTCTCTACGATATTTTATTTTCATAATGTTAGCGTCTTTTAAATAAGGCGTAATATTTGTGCGAGGCGGTATCTTGAAACAAAATCTCGCGCAGGCATTCTGAACGCGTTGTATGACTTTTTGCGTGCTGTCGAGGAACCGAGGGCCGTAAACTACGTCTATGTAGTTAAATTTAGATAATAGTAAAGATTCTGTTAATTTAATACGTGTCTCAATATTTAATGAATTATGTATTTGGGATAAAAGTTTTAACCTATAAAAACAATTACTTACTATTTTTTGTACATGAGATTCAACTCCTAACTGTTCGTCAAAAAGATCCCTAAATTTATTGCCTCACTGACCCTTTCTATTAATTCACGTGTTATGGCCATCCATTTATAAATCCAAGGCTTTGACCCAAGGATCATATACTTGGACTTGCTACCATTTAAATTTAGAGAATTTTGTTCTAGCCAATTTGCTAAATATTCTAGATCTTTATTTAATTTATATACTGCACCACGTATATCATCAGGTTTACAAGATGTGTAAACCTGGATATCGTTAGCATAGATGTGGTATTGGTTGTTGTAGATGTGACACGACATCAGTACTATAAAGAATAAATAGTAAAGGTCCAAGTATAGATCCCTGGGGAACACCTCGCGTATCTCTTTTAGGCTGTGAGGATATTTTTGCGCCACTCTTCTCTTTTAACTCCACACATTGGTATCTGTGGTTGAAATAGCTATTGAACCATTTACTGTGTTACCGCCGAAACCGTAGTAATGTAGTTTGGATAGTAATAGTGGAATGTTGATGCAATCAAAGGCCCTAGAAAAGTCAAGCAGGGTTAATATGGTCACTTTCTCTTCGTTGGTTGCTATTAAAATATCGTCGACCACATTTAGAACTGCTATGGTTGCTTGACGAAAACCTGACTATTTACTTGGCAGCATGCTGTTTGATTTCAAGTAAAGTCTCAGCTGAAAAGCTATAATATTTTCTAGAATTTTTGACATACATGGTAAAATGCTGATTTTGGGGATAGGTCGTAATACCGCGATTTACGAAATAGATTAGAATGTATTAGTTTCTATTGATTTGTTTATTATATTGGTCACAACATGCACGGATTTTCCCAGTGTAGATTTTAACATATAAAGAGATATTCCATCAATGCCAATGGCATTTGATTTCAATGTTTTTATTATTTTTTAGCATTTCCGATTCCTCAACTTTTTGCAACTGAAAAATAGCATTTGTACATTTGTGAAATTCAAACAGTCGCTCGGTAGTTGTGTAGTTAAGATGATGAAGGGAATTATTTTTAACTGTGCGGTCAATTTTGTGATCATGTTATTGAGCTGTCATTATAACAGATTGCTTTGTCCTCGTTATAAAAAATATAAGAGCCTGAATATTTCTTGCGAATACGCCTTACTGTATCATCCATTGATATCCGTTTGTAGACGAAATGAGAAGTTAATAAGTTTGGGCACATGCAGTTTGTAGTGAATATACCAGTCTCGGGAACACGCTTCACCATTCTCGAGCTAATTGTAACTTACATCATGTGAAATCGAGGTTATGAGTTAACCCTCTAAGATTAAAAAAAAATAACAACACGTTAAAGTCGTTTACTGTGACGTACAGATCTATTTCTCACAGAAAAAATACTGTTTTGTTTTAAAAAGCTGTTCCCCTGTATATAATTGAACTTAATTATATTATAAAAGTGTATACAAACTTTTTATACACTAGACTTAAATAAACGGAGTATGTGAAGAGTTTAATTGTAGGCGCTACGAAATATAAGATCTAGATCAAAGTCCACCGATTTATGATATTTTTATTTATTATGATAAATTTTTTGATATATTATGATAAATTGTTTCCTTAAGTAAGTGTCGCTATAGTCGTGATAATTTATAAGTGTAAATTATTTTATGATTTATATAATTTGAAAGTAGCAATAGATTCAGACAAAAATATTCGTGTGTTGTCATTGCAGTACTACAGTAAACTTTCGAAGTTTATCAAGGATTTAATATCGAACGCGTCCGCATAACGTTCTGTTATTAATTGGGGTCCCACAAAAAGGTGTTGGGGTCCAGTAGCTGTGACGCAGACTCCTGCCGCAAAGGCAGTGCCCGCCCTACAGCCTCCGCGGCTGCTCGCCTCCTCCCGCTGTACCAAATCCCGGCGTCGGGTTAAACGCACACGAGCTTATCACAAACCTTTCGGCTTAAAAAAAAAACAAAAAGCCTTACATCCATCACATCTAGTGAATTACATAGTTACGTATTTTAACCAACTCACATTTCTTAACTAAAACCTTCAATATTTTTGCAAGAAAAATTTGTAGAAGTTTTCAGTTTACAGTGATATATGTGATTTTTAATTTCTCTCTATATTTTTTTGTACTATATAATTTTATTTTTTATCTATGTTCCTGTTTTTGGAGATGCTTATACATGTCGTTTAGTAAGTAATAATGTTACTTGACTATTTGATAACACGTGTAAACTTTTTGGTTTAAGTTATTTAGATCTTTAACGTTTGTTTCTAGTAATATTTTTAGAATTTGTTCTCAATATAACTTAACCTAAATGACCTTTAAAGTATTTTGTTTAATGCAGATAATTTTTGTTAATAGCATGTAAGACCTCATACGTTTTAAAAATATCTTATATAAGTGACCTTTTAGAAGCATTTATAATTAGTATTTAAATATATTAATTTGTGTATTTATTACTATGCAAAATCCATTTTTAGATTTCAACTATTAATTGTGGAAAAAAATTATGTTTTTAAATATAGAGAATAGGATATTTTTCTGCTTTTTATAGTAACCTTTAAGGTCATTTTCTAAATATACGTATTATTAACGTAACCGTGTCTGTACTGACATCAACAACTTGAGATTAAAGAGTTACTTATACCTTCTACAACGTAAGTTATAAATGAGTAACTTTATCCACAGTAGTCTGATTTTTCCATTATCTATTAATTAGTAAATTAGTTAATGACATAAAATATTTGTAAAATATTTCAACTAATAATCACCTGCTATTAATTTCCAATATAACTGAGTTTTTCCGTTTACCTTGTTCTAGCAAGTCACTTCATTTTCTTACTATATTTATGATTAATAATATCTGTTATGCAACTTTTATTGAGATCTCCAGTTATCCACCTCGCGAAACACGGTTGACTTAAACTACTTTTGGCAGTGTTTCAAATGGAATAGTTGTAACAGCAGGAACTATTTCTAGCCAAGCGAACAAATTAGAGTTTTTTTTAGATCTAAAATATGCAGCTCAGGTGATAGTTTTAAATTTATTATGCAATATCTAAAACTTATAGATATCAACAATTGTGTGTTCATCGCCATTTAACCATTTCATTTTTCTGGAAGTTTGTAAGGCGCTCCTAAAACATCCTTCGAGTCTGCGGAATGTTTGGCTAAATGGACTTTATTTTCGGTGTTCATTCGACAAGATTGTCCCTTATTGAATCTCATTTACTGTCACATATCTACACATGAAACATATTACTTATATCGATTTTTAACTTGAAGTCTCTTGAATCGATCGTTTATTTTGAATTATTAAATTAACTAATAAGTAACTTTAAAAGCGTATACACTGCATTTAAAATTTCCCACAGAATTTTTTTTTATGACGGCCTGTGAATAAATTTATAGGTACTGTAATAAATTAATACGTAGGTGTAATTATTGAATCTTAATTGTAACTCCATAACTTAAATGTATATTTCGACACATTGTTTGATATGGTCTGATTACATGTATGTAAAAATCAACTAAATAGCGGTTGCTTCTGAACGAACATCACAGTTTTTACAACGTCATTATGTCAAGGTTAAGCATTGTTATATCAACATTTTGATTAGTAGTTTCACCAAAAAAAATTTCTGATAAATATGGTAACAATTCAGTCAAAGTAAATTAATTAGATATTGCATCGCCAATGACTTGTTTTGTAGCAAACTGCAATGAACATACATTAGTGTTTTGCTGTATTTAGTATAATTCACTTCTTTTCTCTTTTTTCTATTGTATCAAAGAGTCAAGCGCAAAGTGTAAAGGCGAAAAGAGAAATGTATTGTCATGGGCACAGCCGTATATCATTAGTAATTGGGTAACGTCCTGCTAGTCTATTTTTGCCTCACCATTGTTTTTGTAAATATTGCGGCATCTTAGATATGTTCCGACCGGTGAAATTACCGACGTATTATGATTTTATATGTCAAGGCGAGCGGCATAATGTTGTGTAGCATAAACATCATAACTATTACATTGTTAAAAAAAAACGAATATCACTTGCCACCAAGAGAATATCTCCGTTGTTAAGTAGAATGACAATAATGTTTATAAACATTTTATGCTATGAAAGGAGAATATGAATATTTCTATTTTACTGAAGACTATTAAAAGAAATAACAATTAATGAACTCTTGGCACTTCAAGATTTTGCAATGACGATTCGATAAAGTTAATATTACTTGGCGTGAGGTTTAATAGTTTGATTTCTATATTAATTTAAAGAGAAAATTGTTTACATCACAAAGACTTTTCAGTTGTAGGATAATGATACTTAACATGTATTTCAAACAACGAGTACGGCGCTATACAAACATGCTGTAGGATATATTTATTTTGCTATTACTATGCACGCTTGTGTAGGTTATGTGCACTTTAATGTCTTTGGTTTTATCTCTTGTTCTACCCATGGTGGAAGTTGTACCAGGTCCTTGTCAGTTTATATGTTGCGACTAGGAAAAACTTGGAAGGAAAGAATTTATGGGACGGGCGCTTTCTGAAGTCATAATACGACGCTTTGTCTTTATTGTTTCGGAAGGCATTGTTATTTTACTTAAGCACAGGCCGAGGTCTTTGACCGAGCAGTGAATTTAAAATTTAGAAGCTTAAAAACCTCATTTAAGTTATGCATAATAATTTAAGCATACTGTTCCAACATAAACAATATTTTTAAAAATGGTACTTTCATTTTAGTCACAAGTATAACATTCCTTTTTAAGTCGCCATCAAATCGTTAATCAACCATAACACAAGCGCAATCAGTTAAAAATTTATCAGAAAATTTCAATACAAGAAAAGCAAGGAATGATTATCAATGAGAATTGATTTTACCATTTAATATTTTCTGTAAATATATAAATAAGTTATTACAATGATTAAAGTTTAAGAGGAGTACTTTGGTAACGCATCGAGACTGTTATGATAAACACATTTTTATTGTTTTGTGTTAGAAAGAACCTTTGATCATGATGTGTATACAGTTAATTCAACAAAATAATCCGCAAATTTAAAAATGACAGTTATTATCCTAGTTTTCTTTTTATGTATATTTGTTATAATACACAGGACTTGTGGTATAGCGTTCTGACAAAGCCTTTATAGTACTATTTCAGATCCTTTACTTCCGGCGAGTAGTATACTAAAATAACCTCCCAAATCTTAAAACGGTGAGGAATTAAAATTCTAATTTGCTTGTTATGGATGCTTACCATCAGGTAAACGTCCTTTTCAAATTATCGACAAACAAAAAAAATTGAGGTACTTTTTTAGATGCCTACAAAGATGTTTACGAAATTTATTACATAATATTTTGTGCTTTTTTATTACGTTAATAATAATTTAATTTATTATATTTGTGTATATAATTTTAAGTCGTTTGTCGAGTATCTAGGTCCTAATTGCTTTTATAATCCGATTAAAATAAGAGTATTAAGTCTTCGGCTTACAATTTCTTCGAGAAGGTTTTTTTTACAGAATAACGATATTAAAATTATGTGACGACTAAGGGATCCAATAAGAACTTGGTGGTACATTTCTTACTAAAAAACCTTTTTTGGTAAAAAAAATCTAATTAATGAACGAGAATGTTTTAGTTTTATTATATTATTAAAAACCAACAAGACACTTAAGGCATGTAAATTTATTTTATGTATCGACCATTAAAAATCATTCTTAATTTATTTATTAATTCATAGATATTTGTATCCATTACACTTTCACTAGCATTTCATCATAGTCACCTTTATTATACGAGTGAGACCCTCTGGATGACCCTGATAGGCAAAGTAATGACTCTGTTACAAAAGACTTTAATAAACCAGTCATTTATTTATACATTGTTTTTTTTAATCAACATATTTCTAATAATGATAATGGCTCTTAAGATTAAGATGGAAATAGTTGTTTAAAAACTGGATTTCCTTTGGAGCTCTTCGTTTAAGACACAATACAATTTCACCTATAACTTGAAACCGTGTATCTCAAATAGGCCTTAAAATATTTGCTTAAGTACTAGATAATCTCCAAGATCCTACAGATCCAACTGACTTGAGGAACGTCAGCTGTTTTTAATATCCTAAGTACTCCGTTTCGATTATAAGGGGCAAGAGCAAGAGAAATAAGGATGAGAAAGGATTATTGGATTTTAGGCCCACTTATACAACTGTTGAAGCGCGAACTGTATTAGGAGTATTTCCGAATATATAACAAGTAATGCTTGTTGAATCTGACCTACAACTAATGTACAATATTAGACATAAAGTCAGATTAATGGCAGATGTTAATTATTTTATTGTTTACTTGTTTGACCTCTCTTATTTTTTATTATCTTGTACATTTATATTTATCTTTATTCAACCCTGAGGTTGCTTGTATTGGATACAATTTTTACAACAGATATATTTGAATATACCAAATATAGTTATGTGAATATTAAAACTTGTAATACTATCCCGAGTTTTTTTTATTCTAAGAACGGATGAGATGAGCTAGACTTCCACGTGATGAGAAGTGATATGCTTACCCGTAACAACTTGGCGCTAACTATGATGGTATACAATACACCACATTGTGTTCGTCGCCTTGAGACACAAGGTGTTAAGCCTCGTTACCTCAATAATTTTACAAGCTTACAACGCTCTTCTTTGTCGTTTGTTATATAGATTTTTATTTATATTATTATTTATAGAAAAGGAAATCGCCGGTGTTACTCATAAAATGTAACAGTCAATGAACCTGATTTCATTAAATAGGATTTTGTTCATAATTTTATGATTATCAAATTTATTACGGGAACGTAACAAGATATTATTATCCATTTATATTTATAATCTGTATCAAATAAACAATAATAAATTTGGATATCGTATAATTTTCAAATGAATGAAGTAAATATAAAACTTTACTTCTTGAGAAAATATATCACATGTAATTTATTTTGTAGTACAATATAATAACTTAACATTTGTAATGTTTTAGGACCTTTTGTTAACTTTTACTTGATTTAATTTTTTCTTATTAAATTTACTTTTTGCTATAGAATATAAGGTACTCTCACCTTAATAAAGTTAAAACATAAAACTGATTTAGACAATCTACAATATCGTCCTCATTTAATTAATAATAATAATGCCCTATGGTAATAGCCCATTTGCTATCTTTATTATTTAAATATGTCCTGGTTAATTCAAGGTAGTTAAAACAACATTAAACCGTAACCAATATTTATTAAAGAAATCGTTATAAAAATGTAACAGCTATATATTACATAAATAATATACAATGTACCTAACGGGAAATGTAAATAAACTATTAAACGAGCTGCAGAGCTACATTTTCCTAAACATAATGTAAATTATTCTATGAATATCCATGTAAAAGAAATTTCCTTAAAAGACACACAAAGAACCTAAAAGGAAATGCAAGGACACTGATCTTCTTTGTAGGTTACATTTACTAAAACTGTACTGTGGGTACTTTACCGAAGTAACCGTTGACCTTAGTTACTCATTCCCTTTGTGTTTTGAGTGCTGAAAGACTTCATGATCCTATGCTTAAACATTTCTGCGAATTTTTTTTTTTTTTAATAAAATTAACTAACATTTCACCTTTTCGATTATAGTAACTAATTGTCACCTATTCAGATGGGTTTCAAATAAGTTCACCATTGATTTGGCATCTTTCGTACAAAGTCTCATACTATAAAAACTGGTAAACAAAAACCGGACTATTTTCAGGATATATATTTTTTTCAATACCGTATTATTTTTATAATAAAATTAACCTACGTTTTATATATTCACATCTATATCATCTACTAGTGTTATTTCAGTAAAAAAAATTTCGCCGTTTTAAAAATCATTTCGAAAAAATACACATACACGAAAAAAAATATTTTTTGTTCGTTGGTGATTGATAAATTTTTGGATCTGTATAAAAAACTTCTGCGCGTTTTTCAGAATATTTGTGTAAATATAAACTAGTTAAGTAGATTGCGAAGAGCTCAATAACACAAAGTCATAAGAAATTTATTAAACAATATAAAACTTCAGCAATTCAACTTCTGTGCTTTACTTTTATTAGTCAGATGCAAGTTTTTTCACGTCGAAGCAAACGAGAGTTGCTGCTCTGCTGGTCGGTGCTCCAAAACCGCAATTTCGCTTACGGGCGGCAGGCTATTCTCACACAGCGAAGTACTTACACTTAAAATGCCCAACTCCATTGTAATTGACCCAGATTTCTAATTATTCAAAATATAATTACGGAAAAATTACTTCCTCTAAAATTATTACCAAGTAGACTTGTTTGTAAATGATTTATGGGTATCACCATTTTGTTATACATCAGAAGAATTTAAATGGCTAAGTTAAAAGATGCTTATTATTAAAGATGATATTATGAAGGTAGTTCAATAATGACGAATCTACAAAATAAAGATTATAACAAACACATCAGGTATAACAAACAAAAAAGACCTAAATAGATGTAGAACATATTGATAGTTGCTCTCGGCCAGTGGGAGACGACTTTCCTTTTTACCGGTATTTTGCTTTTGCCAACTTGTAAATCAAACGTACCGATTATGAAAATATTACCGACTTTAAGGGAGCTCTTTTTTCAGCTCAGAGCTGAAATTATTTCTAAAGCTAAACGAGGAGGTACTTAATAATATATACGCGATGAATTGAAAAACTTTTCTTCGGATAATGATTCATATAATTTATCTTTGGTATCCTTCTATAATAATACAAAAGAAAAGAAAGATACGACTGGAAATATTACAATGGAAATAAAAGAAAATATCTCAGAATTCTTCAATAGAGATACCTCCATTTGGCTTTGTTATAAATAATTGGGAGGTACGATACATTTTAGGTTTCTTCTTTTGCTTGTAAGATTTCTTGTGTATTTTATTATTAATGTGATTATAATTGTCTACAAGAACGGCGTTATTGCTATAAGCAATTTCTTCACGGCAAACCAGTAGGACAGGTAGAATAAAAAAAAAACCCGGATAGCAAGAAAAGTAAAAAATCTAAATAAATGAGTGCAAAAATTGTTTTTCATAAGAATATAATTACAGAACAGAAGCATTTATTTACATAAAAAGCAAATGTAAGCAATAAAAACTTTCATTATATATAAATATAAATACATATATAAATAAGCAAAATAGTCAACAGCGAGCGACTTTGTTCTGAAGGTTACTTCTGTATTAATATATTTTTTACATAAAACTAAAAGCATACATAAAAAATAAGTGAAAAATCCATAATCTTCTCTACTCTTATAATTATGTAATTAATTAAAGGGAGGTCTCATAACAGTATGAGTAAATTACAAAATAAATTTTTGATTATAGTCATCATTTTGTGACCCTAGGTAATGAAATTAAAATGTTAAATAAACGGTGTTTTGAAAATATATATTATTATATTGTGATAATAGAGGGTACAGACAAATTAAATGTATCTAATATAGTTTGCAAAATGGAATATTTTACTGATTAAAATATTTAATCACGAAGACTAATTTTTAAAAGTAATATTAAACCATTTATTATTTATATGCATTAGATGTCAGTGCTAATTATTTAATTAAACAGAAATCACTTTGTGTTTTCACATCCGCCGCACATTGTAGAGAACTGAAACATATCTTTCTAATTAATGAATTACTTCCATTTGTTCCTCATGGCATTGCTCTTGTGAACTGACTCTATAGGATTGCCTTTTTGCACTAAATAAAGAATCAAATACTGTTTTCACCTTTTGTATTACATACGAATTAATGACTCGATTCTTGTCTTGTTTGTCAAAGAAACTTGTCATCAGATATACTATTGACACCAAACAATAAGGAGGGTAATGAGAAATGGTGACGTCAGTGAAATAAAACTTATGTCGTTAAGAGGAAGTATGTGGACTGGCTTCCATTAACATCTGTTCATCTTTGATTTGTTTTGTTAAATCCTGGGTTATCAGTTCAAAATTTAATTAAACGAATATTTGATGATTCATTGTAAAAAATGATAAAAGCTGACATATACATGTACGAGATTTACAATCTGTTTTATAAAAAATCAAACAAACATCGTAGTCCTGGAAGGCCTCATTAACGTTTTAACGGAGCCGGTTGGACCCTCCCGCGTTTCACATAAATTTCTTTATGCGCATTTTAAGACAATTCAAAGCGTTAAAGACGGAACACAAATTTATTTTATTTAATGAATAATGAGGGTGTCCTCTTGTAATTCGCCCGCGTTCAAAACTAATGTAGGTCAAAATACCGGCAAATGATAAACGAGAAGCAAAAATAAACAGCTCCTAACATTTTTAACCTTCGTTAAAAAAATAATAGTGACGCAAATTTAACGCGTGTTTATAATATAACAAAATAATTTAATAATGCGGTGGTTATTAGGATGAAAATTCAGTACTGTTTTTTCTAAATAAATACACCCTGATTCGGATTGAATGAAACATATATTTGTAACAAGTAAGATTTTTTATTTTGTTTCAGATGACAACGCTACTTATTACATTTAATAATATTTTGCAATTAGCAGCACTTCAATGAAGGAAGTTTAATTTGTCAATTAATATGCAATATATTGATACAAAGTCACAGTCAAAATTGCTAAACATAGTCATGGGAAAGTTGCGATGAAATGGCAGAACAGTATGCATTGGTATTAGTCCCTATATTGATTTACTTTTGACTTCCGTTTTATGGTAATAATCTAATACAAAGAAGCAACGATGTCTGCAGGTAAAACACTTTTTTTTATAGTTGAATTCTAAATTGAAATGTGTTTCATTTATATAATATTATATGAAGATGTTTTGATAGATTAATTGATGTAGCTAGGAAATGTTCTGTTATGTTAAATATAGTCGTAAATAACTTTCTATGCCTCTAGTCTAAACATCGTTATCTTTTATGTCTGTATTAAGCGCCCTGTTAAAATTTAGCCCAGAGTTTGTGATCCTAAGCGTAGTTAACACCTATTTGTATAATATATATATATATTTTACAGTGACGTTATTTATAGGATGTTGTAGTTAAAAAAAATGTTTAGGATACGCTACGTCTGCCCCAAATCTAGCAATATTTTTATTATAGATGCAAATAACTACTTCATTACCAAATTATTAACAATCACAAACTAAGTAATAAAATTAGTTCAACGTGAAAAAGTCGAATGTTTCTTTATCCATTAAGAAGTTTGTATCTCCTATAGTAAACCTGGAATAGTTTCAATGTTCTTCATTATTGCCGTGGAAACTTCGTAACATGTTTAAGCTGACGAATCGACGTTGACATAAGAGAATTAGTCGAGTAGTTTAAACTAGTAGATAGTGTTCATTATCTTTATAGCTATAGTTAATAGACCAGAGTTCTGAACAATAACTAAGGTAGTACCCCACAGACCTATATCGGGTAATGTCTACGTAAGTGTAAGTAATTTCAAAGTACTATTTCCCTTGGTTGGAAATATTTGTTCTTTTGTAAGGTCTTATGATATCTCAAATCTAGTACAGGTCGTACTTTTTAGAATGCTGCCATTTGTTAAATTAAAATAAGAAACATAATTTGAATAAAGTCGATATTTGAATATTACCACGGGTTTAGGATTTCATTTTCATTAGGTTAAATGTAATACCAAGCTACTATAAAAACTTCAAGATATCTTGACTGGTACTGTTAAAAATATAATCCTGTAAGTATCGTGATAACTGTAATGTCAAGACACCAGTCCTGTCGTCATCGCGAGTGCTGCAAAACATTCTAAATTTAATGATAAATTTAGTAAATCAAATATTATTTTAACATTTTTTTCAGAATATATCGAAAAGTTAATATACATGTATTAAAATTGTTCTTTTAACTTTTACATTTCCTGTTACTTTGAGACATTTACATTTATATTAACATTTAACATCAATTATTGATGTAAACGATATTGTAGGTTTTAGGTTAATTAAAAAAGTCATATACAACTATGAATGTTTTTAGTTTATTAAGTAATTTATATTTTAATTTCAAGCGGGCTCAGCGGTTGCTATGATAGGAGCTAATCTTCGCTTCGGTTCATCTGGAGCGAACAATGCTACGATTCTTAACAACACGAGACATTGCCCTCCGGGTGGTGCTGCAAGCGCTGCAGCATTATTAGTGCTGTCAGGTTTAGGAATCTCTGCAAACATTGCACTTATGACTGTTATACTGAGTAAAAAACAATTGAGAAGGTAAGTGGCTTATAGCCAGTTTCTTGATTTTTTTTATTCAGGAAAAAATTTTAATGCCAAAAGTCTTTACTTTTCAAGTTAAACAGAGAAAAACTTAAAGGTGCATATTTATGTTAGAGAATTAATATTACCTTACTAACTCCCGTTCAGCAGTGAAGCGGCTGAAAGTAATTCATTTCAATCTGTTAAAGGTAAGGATAAAAGAATTGTAATGAAGAGATATTGAACTGAATCTGATACGAATGAAATAAAAATATTGCTAAGTAACATTTATTTTACCACATGAACAAAAAACTTTTATTCAAATACTAAAAAATTTTAATAATTTTCTTGTATATTTTTAATAATCATACTAAGAAAAAATTACTAGAATACAATGTTATTGCATTATTTATTTCAATCCTGTGGGATCTGGAATATTTGTAAGAAATCTTAATATTGTTATAACATATAATAATACTAGACAAAATTGTAGAAATAAATTTTAATAACACACCAATCTTTATTAAAAGCAGGCAGTTGAACATTCGGCAGAGAAAAGGAAATAATTTTTAGACCAACTATTTTCGTTGTTGTTAGTGGAAAATCGTCTGCGATCCATTTGAAGTGGAAAGCAGAATACATGACATTGATCGATGTTAAAATACTTCATTGGGGCATAAATAAAATTTAATTCAACTTTCATCCCAAAAATAAATAGCTGATTTGTTTAGATTTATTTATCATACTTATATATGATACTTATATCTAGTTTCCATGAAAGTCTCTTTACATAATCGTTTATATCGTTGTTTATTGTTCAGGAAAATACTTAACCAAAAATCTAAATGATTTTAATGACTGAAATTAATTGGTTCTACTCTTTTTTTGCTTCGAAAACTGACATCGTTGAAAATTTTTATATAGTAATATCAAATAATATTATTTACCTGTTTGAAGATCGGTTCATCTATTAATTTTTATTTAAACGTTAATTAAAAATAGACGAAGTTAGAGTCCTAAACACTTTAGGTAGTCATAATTTAAGACATGAAGAAGTGTAATGAAAATGAGAAAGAGGAAATAAATATATTACATACCAATCTGCATGCGTCACTTTGTGAATATAAAAATCATTAAATTTACTTCATAATTAATAACAAATCATTGAATGTTTTAAGTCTGGTGGTATTAATGAAAGCAATTTTCAGGTGGTCCCATGGACTCCTCTTTCATCAAGCGATCGTAGACTGCGCACGCGCTGCAATTCTTTTACCTTTAGGCATTGCCGTGTTTCGTTGTCAACCCGTCTACAAATGCTCTTTAGTTGAAACGGCATTCTTACTACTCGTAAGTTCATTTGTGTTATTTTGTTTGTATACTGTAGTATGTATAGTTTTATTAAGACAGCCTTCCTACGATGCGTATAAAAAATAAATATGCCTTTACTAGGGAGGTTTAATTTCTTCATTAAGGACACTGTATTTTTGTTTAATTTAAATTATATTTTACAGGTAACTGTGTCCACAGTTAATATGTTAACTACAGTTTTAAACGATAGTCCCATATTCCCTGAGAATGAAGAAGAGCAAGCCGATCTGTCTGCTCCTTTATTGATGGATAGTCCACAAGTAGGTCTTCATATTTTGTATTTATATATTAACAATCAATATCATTATCATGAATGTATGTACTTATTTACAATGTATGTGTACTTTATTTATTTATTGACTTTTCTCACAGCAAA
>DWLS01000757.1:0-26786 GCA_018246255.1 Pachliopta kotzebuea
ATCGGCAGCACATTGCCCATGCTTAGCAACATGATCAGGAGAAGAGACAATTATTAAGTCTAAAAGTGACGGGACGCTATTCGGAAAGACAAGTGATGAGGCTGTAACTCTCTCTCTACTGTAACTGTCTCTCTTCTACTGTAAGAAAAGAAACGGCAAAATAAATTCTGCAGCAATCTTTTGTTACATACTAAATTCTATATTAAATGAACGACCTACTAACCAGAGGGGCAGGAGATGTAGCTATGTATCGACAGTGGCATTGGATATAATGAGTAAACAGGAAAGTGTTACCTCATCGTGAAGCTCAGCTCTCCTCCGCGCCACCCACTCTATTTGGTCGTGAAGCCGTTTGCATTCAGTCTCGTTGTTCAGCAGGTCAGCGCGCAGTGAGTCCATCACCTCGTGGTACTTCTGGCGGACGTCTTGGCCGATCGCGTGCAGGTTGTCGATCTCGTTTTGGGTTTCCCGGATCTTCGATTTAGAGAGGCGAAGACGACCTTCCTGTAGGAATTTCTATTAAAGTTTTCATACATCATCGAATAAAGACAACGCGTAGCCAAGACAACAACGTATGGATGGTTTGAGCATCATTTTGATTTAACGTGAAACTGTATTGAGATTTGTACTGCACCATTACAGTTACAGATGTAAAAAATTTAAATCGAATTATATCTCAAAGCTAAATTAACAGACATTGTTTAGTTTCTCTGTTGATCTCTCAATTAAAAAAGGAGTAACTATCCTTATTTAAACGACAATGTCCATCCGATTGTATGTCAACAGTTTTCAATCTCGAGAACTACAAGGGGTAGGAGCGGGTGCTGAAATTTAGGCATACAGACAGATTTCGCTCAGATAAGATCAGAGCCGTTGGAATTTTGTTGGTATGTGGTCGGGTTCCCGAGTTGTGGGTGCCCAAAGTTTCAGAATTTTTTATGGCCCACTTGTAAGTATATCTTGCACATTTATATTATCATAAAGATCTAATCGCTTGTATACTCCATTTGATAAAATATGGTTAGAAATCTGTCCTTATCTTTACGGACAAAATGAGGTAATTGGAATAATGACGAGAGATGACTAGTGTCATCCACTTATTATAAAATCAGTTTTGAGGAACCTTCTCCGCGAGTTTCCGTGTGAGAGCATCGAGGTGGTCGTCAAGACTGTCCTTTTGCTCTACTGCGAACCGTTGCACCACGTTGTGATGTGGACACAGGCGATGCACCAGCTGTACGGGGGCGGCGGATGGATAGTCTGTCTGTAATCCAGCAATTGTGCTTTCAATAACAATTTTTTTAATTTTTGTATGTATGTAACAAATTTATGTATGTATGTAATCAAAAATAATTAACAAAGCTGCGAGTGGATGTATTACTATCACTTACACCCGACTTTTTAATTTTAAATCTAATGAGAGTAAAAGGGACAATACTAAAGTTTTCCAAATTTGCAACATTTTGACAATCCTAAACAGATTTTTCTTAAATTCGTATTACATACATTTTAAAAGGAAATAATACTAAATGCGTATAAAAAGCTTATAGGTATTTTTCTTTAAAAAAAATATTGGCATAGAGAGATGTCGTGTAGCAATATAAACATTAAATATCCAATACACATGCATTATTTGTACAACGTTGTTGCTAAAGGTCCAAGGAAGAACTGCCTGACTTGTTTCCTCTTAAATTCTTATTGAACACACCAAAATTAAACTGGTGATAGGAAAGGATATATATATACATCTCAGATAAATACACGGTTAATAAAATCTGAAGTAAGGTTTGTAAGACTAAAAATCGACAAACCTCTTTCCGTCCTCGTTTATAGTAGAACAAAGCGGCGACGCATATCAATCCAATGCTCACAGCTACCGTTATGTACATGGTCTGTCCGAATGGTGTCTACCATCCTACCACTCGACAAGAATTTTTCGGTAGTTCATCATTTTCGTTGCTTACACAAAGGATTTGTCAATGTCAAATGTTTTTTATAAATTTACGTTTTTGTGCAATTTGTGAGTGACAGTCGAATATTTTATAGCTTCTACAGCAAAGAGGTTTTGCTCGAAGTAAACAAGCTACTTAATTATTAAAAAAATATGAAAGATTGTGACGAGGACCTAAAAAATTATGGTTTCAAAAGAAATAAAATTATTCATTCCGGTTCATACATTTTTCTCGTACATAATATGAATCCAATTTGTATCACAATCTTTATATTAATAAACAGGTCCGTTAATGTTCCCACTGCTGGGATTCGAGGACTTCTCTCATAAGGAGAGAGTACCGGCATCTTATCTACCAAGTTGTCGTAATGGTTGGTGAATGTCATATGATTATGAAAGCTTTTGTATTTGAATAAGCTGTTATTCTCACGATTTTTTCCTACATCGGAAGCTTATGATCAGTAGTGATTAAACCCGGGCCTCTTTGTGCAGGTATAAAAATTTATTCTTATACGTTACAAACTATTCTTTGTTCAAGGTTAAAATTGTATTAGATTTCTATTAATTAGAATACTGAAAACTGTCCAGTTTGCTATTGTAATCCTTATATAATTAACAAACCCCTAGTTATTCAGATACGCTGTACAAGAGACGGGTACGATTTCGGGTGCCCAATGACAATGGCGGTCATCCATCAGCCGCTGTCGACGACTCAGGTGACGGGACTTGACGGAATGAATTACGTAGCGATATAGCAGAATGATATTAAACTTTTGTTTAGTTAGTCATTCATTTGGTTCTGCAGTACGGCGTCCATCACCTTGTGGAACTTCTAATCGAATGTCTTGACGGAATGTTTGCAAGCAAAAGTAGCATGGAGTAAAATTTTCTTACTTTAGATTACTATTAGAAAGATATTGCTGAAGATAGTCCTCTCTCAAGGATTTATACACTTGAACCTTAAGTTACTAGGATAGACTTAATTTTATTATTTGATGAAGCAACGAAACGAGCAAAGCCTTCGCCTGATGATAAGTAATACCTTTACCCATAAAACCTGGCGCTGGTTCAGATGATATAGATATCACTACATTGCGCTAATGAGATGTAAGTCTCGTTACTCCATTAATTCACTAGCTTACAACGCCGTTTAAACCGGAACACAGTAACGTTTGCGCTGTACTGTTTGTCGGTTGTAGTAGACACCTACCATTAGTAATCGCACCCTTAACTAATATCTCGTTAAAGGCGTACCTTGGGATCATGTGAAGATTTCGGTTGTGCCGTTTTTATACTATTGCCGATAGATATTCCTCTGCCATCGTTGGACTTGAACACATAGTGAGTCCACGGCACCCGCCCCCTTGGAGCGGGCGAGGCAATTACGTACCGATACGGCGAATAATTGAATGGGGATCGCTTTCTAATTGATTGTTTCTGGCCGACTGATTGATATGATAGAACGATTACAGCGCGTGCGCATGCGATATGCGACCTAATTAGTTACGCCATACTACCACTGGCTACACTGTTTCTTTATTAAAAAAAATATTTGGCAACAGTCAAACAGGTTATAATAGGAGCACTCAGTGCTTTATTTATCTTCTAATACATTTATTCTTTATTATATTAAGCTAACGTATACTATTTCTATTGTTTTATTTACGTTAGTATACAAAGATTTCTTAATATCGAAATAAAATGTATTAAAATATAAACTTTTCAACAAATAGATACTTTGTATATTGACAAATATTTGTTTTTTTTCTCCTACTCAAGCATCTCCACACATCCTAGGTTAAGGAGAATATTCGTAAGTGTAAAATCCGCTTTTTCAATCAGCCGTTAGACGTCCACAGCTGGACACAAGCCTCCCTCAATAGTGGAGGTATTTGGGCCATCACCCGCCATGCTGGCCCAATGCGGGTTGAAGCGGAGCCAGCGCCTCGTTTGTTGATTAGCAGGGTGCACCACGAACAGGTGAGGCAGGCTTGGGTTCCGTGGGTTGTTTCGGATCCGTTGAGCCCCCGGGGGCATTAAATCCCCCTATTGTAACCTAATTTGAAGCAATAAAGATTTTGAATAAATAAAAACATACAATAACACACACATGCACAAAACATGGGTTTTTCAATTATAAACTTTTTGTTTTTTAGCCACTGCTTCATATTATTTCTAAATAATGCAAAATACTAGAAATTTCGTAACAATTCTTGATATAAAATCTATAAACAAGAATATAAGTAATAATTTACTATATGTCTTGCCAATACTATATTGTAATATATGTAATTAATTTCGTTGCGATCCTTAGTAGTGGATGGAAATTCGGACCGTTGCCTCGTACCGCCATTGCAATCGGATAACAGATCACGAAGCGTTAAGTTTCAGTTCGACTGATGCGACATTCTATTACTGACGCTCATACGTAAATCCTAATGTAATTAATAAATGTAACACAAGCATTGTTTATTATCATTACGTACATTATTAAGTAAATTAATACTCTTACAAATGTTTACAAGAACGTCGCATAATCTTTGTGTTGTAATTGACGTTACATTACGTGTTTGTAGTAAATTTTTTAAATAATTTATGTGAACTCTAGGCAGTTGATTAGCAAGAGACATTTACGGTTTTCTATGTCGGAGACCTTGCCTTACTATCCTCTACTTCTTTGCTTCTTCCTCCAAAGTAACTTTCTAAAATATAATAAGCGTGAATTTATTTAATTCTTTTTGTGGTGAAATTTCTTGTTTCACTGTTTTCATTAAAGGTGCAAATTTTATTTCCTAAATTTTATACAATTTATGTAATTGTAGGCGAGTAAAGATATTTTGTTATGAGATTTATTACTCATGCTCTTGGCGGCTTGAGTTTTATCACTTTTAGGCAGACTTCAGATTAGTAATGAACATCGCTAAGTTGAGGCATTAATACGGGTTTATTATAAAAATTATTCTATTTAAACTATAAATTCCTCACATCAAATGTAACTATCACATAATGAAGCAATTAACGCTAACCGGCCCGGCTCCCGCCACATTTGACATTAAACGTCGCGTTCAAAAACCGCTCGCGTCGTTTGTTCGTTCGGGCGGTGCGTTCCGTTTCACTTGCAGCGTGATCAAAGAGCGCAGCGATGATGTCGGCGGTTTGCGTTAGATTTACAGCTTACGGAAGCTAATTAAGCGGTGTGGGAGGAACGGAACGCACTTCACGGGACACTGGCGGCGCGATTTATAAATTTTTGAAGTGTTTAATTTAATGAGGGAAGTATTATAAAAACTATTCAAATGAATAGTAGTTTTCTCTTTGGAGATTCCAGAAGTTGACACGTATATATTGATAATGATATTGATTTTAATTATTCTGTTTGAATAAATGAACAAAACCAGTTTTTTTTTTAATGGTTGTGTAACACCTTATTAACATAAAAATACTCCTGGTAGGCCTCTATTACAGGATACCATGGCATGGCATACAGAATGGGACTCATTAGGCTCATTATATCGACCATTTTCGCCGCCTAGCAGTAATGTACCAACATTTTTTGTTCATATGTAAATACCTTCAGCTTGTCTAATTTGGCGATACTAGAGTCTATGTTTTATTTTTTAAAACGATTAGTGCATTAGCATACGATCCTTTATTACCAGGTAAATCCAATGCTAGTTTCATCGATACTTTGTGTAAAAAAGAAATGAATAACTACTAAAACAGTTAAAGAACATATAGTACAGATATTGTTAAAACAAATAACTACAACAGATTATGAAAAAAACCTTTTTTGAGATTTTAGGTCGTTGGTATGTGCTTCTCCAGCATTCTAACATAACAATAGGTCATGCGTAAACATACCTCACACCAATCTTCTTATGAAACCCGCCGCTTCTCATTCTACAGTTACCATTTTCTATTCATAATTTGTAAGTAATTATTGAGCAAAAACTCCTTTACGGCATCCTTTCATGCCGGCCCATATGGTGACATGTTTTTTCTTAACACATGTTTGATTAATTACGTGTAGGAATAGACTCATCAGTTAAGTGTTACCATATTAAAGTTTGCTTTTATAATTTCCTAGATATTATAAACGTTACAGTGATTTTTAATTTTGGTTTAAGTTTTGTAATTTTTGATTTCTTACTAATGAGGCATATTTCCCTAAATAATAAATGTATAAATAATTTAAGCTATTATCGTACTATTTTTAAGTTCAATTTCTAAAAAAAATATCTGAGTCATTTTTGTATTTTAATTTACTTTAATAGCGTGAATTTCGAAATTATACATGCTTGTATATCCCATTAAGAGTATGTAACGGAATTTTGCTGCATGTTTAAATAGTACTATATTATCAAAAGAATATTTTTTTTAGGTATAGTTAGGGAAGCAAAACAATATTGTAAGCGGTGAATACGGAATTTCAAAATGGCCGACATTTGAAACGACATCGCGCGGTTTCTTTTCGAGTATTAAGTACCAACATTACCATACTTCAGGCGGCGAAGCTTATTTAAATGCTCCACCGACTCCATTTAGAGCTTGGAAAAATAAAACCGGGGAACGGATCCCGCGATCTCTCGTTGAGCCGCTTTTGTGGTAAATATGTATAAACCTACCAAAATACAACCTGCTTTCAGGCTACCAAAGTGACAAGCGAATTTGAGCTCTGTTTCTTTGTAGCTTTTACAGACTTCAGTAAAAAATGCCTTCAAACGTGTTCTGTGCGTGAGTAAGTATCTACGTTTTGTCGCCAGAGACTCCTCATTTTATTGCTTTTTTTTGAAGATCAGCTGCCAGGCTTGTTGTTTGTGGTTGTAGAAATATCTTTTATACGTCTCCAGTATGCATAAATAACACCTTTTACATAATTCAAAATGCTAATTTGTTTATCGTGACTTGCTTTCAAATATTGCTTTTATCGTGGATATAAAATACGATTAACGCTCCATTCAGTAAAGCGATCCCCGGAATCTAAAACAAAGGAAAAATTAAGTAAACGATTAAAAGGAGCCCCGAGAGCCGACTGAGCTTGAACAATGATTCCATTATCTAGAAACGAGGCGACGCTTCTCTTAAGACATAAAAGATAAAACCGAATGGCCGCCAATTTTGTTCCATTACTCCCGAGTACCGCAGAATACATATTATCCGTAAAACGGAACGCAAACAAAGTGAGCGTCGTTTTCCCGCCAACGATAACTTAATTTCAGTCCGCCATAAGTACGTAATTAGCGAGCCGCTGCCTTATCGGCCGATGGGTAATTAACCTTTCTGAGGGAGACTCCATTCTCCCCCGTTCCCCTTCCTCCGTACTGTACCTTGAATACCTCCTCGGCTGGTAATATTTCCGCCATATTATGCGAGCGTCCGCCTACCTCCTCCGCCAATGGCGTCGGTTCCCGCGCTTTTGTTTTGCGCCGTGGGTGTACCGCTCCAAAACGTTGTAACTTAGATTGTTTCCTTTGGCAAAATTCGCTGTATTCATGATCAGACTGCGGTTTGTTTTCGTTGGCGCTACTTTATTATGCTTACGTTTGTGTCTGTTTCAAAACATCTTAACGTAGAATTAGTAGCAAACGAATTTAAACTTTATAAAAGATGACACGAAAATGGACTTTGCTCTCAAGACGACAGTTTGCGAGAGGGGTGTCATCAGTTCATATTTCATGTGTTATCATCTTTTATTGAGTGCGAGGCAGGGTATTGTTGCCGGTTTACTGCGCGGTTATCTCTGGAAGCCGCCGGTCTTTAGCGGTGCTCTCTCTGATGAATGGAAAGCTGTTACGTAAAACAAAAACATTACAATTTTATTAGAGTTTAAATGTTTTGACGGAACGACTTTCGTCGTTTTTATATAAATAATGTTTTGCATTAAATTCCGATATTACGGCGAATAATTAGTAGTAACAATATGAAATTTTGTTGACGAGAAGATTTCAAGACATACTGAGTTCATTATACCTAAATCAAACTGTAAATTATGATAAGAAAGCTGTAGGTACTACGAGGTAACGATGATGATAGAATATCCGTCCTGTCTGTCCGTACATTTTTGTTATACCAAACATATCAAGTAAGCAGAATAAATGATTTAAAAAAATTTGTTAATAGGGTAATCTATCACAGTCATCACTGTTCGCGATTTCCGAACGGTCGCCTGTCAAAATGAGCGGGAATCGTTAAGCGGCATAATTTTTGGCGCGTCGGTTACGCGCTTTAATTGGGTGCGGCGGCCGCCGCGCGATAAAGCTCCGTTTACACAACGTTTTAATTAATAGAGAGTACGCTGGTTGACGTTAGGGTCGACACAAATTACTAAAGCAAACATTTGCACCTGCGTCGTGTACTATTCAACTTTTTGTTTAATTTCATTTACACTTTTAACAACGCAGAACATGAACGAACATGTTAGTAGATTATTCGTCAATGTGTCATTATTAGACCGCAAGACGGACACAGCAAAGATCTCCGTATTGATCTACGCTGCCCGCATTCGGTGGCTTCATACAATTTATACCAGATCATAGGGCCATGCAATTTTAGTTTAATTTTTTCTGTTTAATGAAGCCAGGCCGGGAGAATAATATTCACCTGATGTTAAATAATACACCTACCTAAAACATAATCAAGCTAGTTATAAAAGCATCACATTATTTTCGTTGTCTTGAGATATGATGAAGTTTTAAGACTAATAATTTTAATAGCTCCACGACACTTCAAACTGTAACACGGTAATGTTTTCACACTACTTTTGATGCCAGAAATAGATTTTACAGTGACATCAAAATTAGACTTTACAATGATAACAGTGTAGATGAATAATTCATATTTTTATTTATTTATTTATAAAAACTTTATTGCATCACCTGAAACGAGGGTTCAATAGGCGGACTTAATGCCTACAAGCATTCTCTACCAGTCAACCTAGGAGGTGGGAGATGCTGTGGTCGGTGAAAACTGAAAGATATATATTAAGCAACAATAATAAAACTAGTATATATAAAGTAGGAGTAATTTTTTAAAATAAAGGTCATGATATAATGAGATTTGGATTTATTAACTATAAACGGAACATTTTATATGTTAAGAACATAAACAGAATATAGTAAGATGTAATATTTATTCCATATAAATAACTCTTTTAATTAACTAAAATAATGCAAATAAATTTACTATCTATCAATTTGATAACGGTATAGCTAGCATGCTAAAAGTAATTTTTATGTTTTCATTTCATATAATTTCGTTTTGAAAGTTATCAACAAATGCCTCTGCAATAAAACTTTGATACCGTCTCTTTTAAAGTTAGCCGCTGTGGAAATTCTCGGAGAATGATTTCGCCAAAATTTAATGTAATCAAGTCGAGAAACTCCCTCGGTTGCCACATTTACTACCTTTTGCTTCAAAGAGTAACGATTTATTATTATACAATTACTGAGGAAATTATTATAAAATTCAACAAAAACGGACCTGATCGATATGCCTGGATACATAGAATTTGCAATAATATATTAACTTTTAATATGTGTGTATTTCATTATTATGCTGGTAATTTTGAAATATATAGTCTTTTCTGTTTCTCGATACATTGGTCAATAAAGTATGAAACCGGTTATAACTAGAGACTAATGTTTTTAGTACTTCTATAGAGGAAATTTGTATACAACTGTATAACATGCCTGTAGGAAAAAAATTATTAATATTCCTCTCAGAGTTTTTCCTCGACAATTTTAAATCTGTTTATGGAGCAGGAAATAATCTTTGAGAGCGTGTACCAAGGCACAAATTAACTTCTTGGCCGCAAAGGACGCGCCGTTTTCGTTTTCCAACAAATTTGTTTCTGAGAAGTAAACCTGGAGTAAAAGCCTGGCGTAAGGATCGTAATTTACAAATGTAATGGTATGTTTTTATAATAGTAATAAGAATCTATAACAATATTTATTGTGTTTGAAAATCATTAAACACGGTCAATGTACTAATTTCATTAATTTTGGCATAACTTTATTTAAAATTATAAAACTAACTCTATTATATATTTCGTTTACAACGAATAGTAATTTTTTTGAAAAATTTGGTGTCATTTGATGGGAACGGATAAGGAAAGAAATACTAAAACGCTCTAAAGTACTCGATATATTGGAGTAAAAAACATCGATTAAAGTTAGTTGTACTGAAAGTCATTATATATAATTATAATTTATTATTGTATCTGTAACGTATGTATTATAAACTGCGATAAAACTTTAAATTCAATAAAAGTTTCTAACCGAGTGTTGCAATCGCAAAAGTTTTTTTTAAATTATTAAAAAGCAAAACGAATTTCACGTGAACGCGTCCCGTTTCCCGCTCCCGCGAACTGTCAAATACCACAACGCGCGAACTTTTGACGCTAGGGGGAGGCCATAGGTAGTGATGTTCCTAACCATTCGCGCAAATAAAATTTGTGTTATAATATTTTATAACACCAAACCGACAGTCCTACGATGGGGCAATTACCGATAGGGGCGTTTACCGATAAACAATCGGCACTCTAGACATAGGCCTAAACCCTATAGGCCTAAAGGGTAAACGTACTGTTGGAAGGCCCCCCGCGCGGTAGGCCCATGACCTGGTAAAGGGACCGCTAGATGCAGACAGCGCAGTACATAACGAAGTGGAAATCTTAGGGGAAGTCTATATCCAGCAGTTTATCGGCTGATGATGATGATGAAGATAACATTAAGCATCGTACACAATTAATATTATCTGGAAGGAGGCAGAAGTTGAAAAGAAGAACTGAGGTCACCGACTATAGACGCATATTATATTAGTCACATTGCTCATAGGACTGACGGATAAGTATTGTTTTCAAGTGGCATCTGTTTATTAGTAGATGTAGTGCTGGAGATCCTTCTACAAAGTGGCATAACAATCTAATGATAGTTGCGAGAAACTGTTTACCAGCGGTACAGGCTTGATCAGTGGTAGGTATAGTGAAACACGTTTAAATAGAAACTTAACTGTATTCCAGTTTTAATGGTATTGTAATTAGTAAAATTAATAAAGAAACGATACATCTAATGTCTGTACGCTACAAGAACGTTTTCGTCCACTGTTTAGTATCTCTACAGCAAATTATGGGAATCTTGCCTGTCAACCTCGCCTGTTCATGATACACTTTGCTAATCAACAAACGAGGCTCTGGTTCCCTACAACCCGCATTGGACCAGCGTGGTCGGAGATGGTCAAAATCCCTCCTCTTTTGGCGGATACCTATGCCTTGCAGCAGACGTAATTCGACTGATGATATGATATGATTTATACATATATATTCGTCTACTACCTCAACTTGGGTCATTCTGTCATGAACAGTCGTATTTATTATCATGAGAATGTTCTACTTGTGTCGCTAAATAAATTATAATAATAAACAACACTGGTAGCAATAAAAACCTTATAAAATTTCTAATGGGAAAACGTACGCGGAGTTTTGCTTGAATTATGAATGGTAACGAGCTGCTGACTACACCCCCCTTTTGTATCGAGCGGGGAGTCAGTCTGCGCTTCAAGTTTCGTCTTGTTTCTTTTGTTGATTGCGGCGGCGGTTTATGCGGTACGAAAAATTACATTGTTAACTTTCCACATCGGAATTTCACCCGCTTTCTATTATTATCGTATATAATGATTTACATGGCAATATTTATGCGAATATAACACATTTTTGCTCGTGGTAGGTCTCGGATGATATACCACAGCTCATATTCAGGTCGACAAAGAGTACTTTGCAGACATTACCATGTTCCGGTTTGAATGATGTTGTCAGCTAGAGAATTTACTGGGGTAACGATACTCAACATCGGGTGACGAAGGCAATGTGGTGCTGTGTGTATCATCTTAACCAGCGCCACGTTGTTATGGGCAAGCATATCACTTAATATCAGCTGAACGCCTTGCTCGTCTGGTTGCTTTGTAGAATAAAACTAGACATTTAATAAAAAAATTATGGATTTTATGACTTTATTCATTTATTTATCCCTGATGATTCAAATGTTTTACACGACCTCTGCCCATGAAATATTTAATACTATATATATGTCCTTATATTCTGTATTCGCGTGCTGAAGTTTGAAACAATATGTGAAATTGTACCCTTGACAGCTCTTCGAAAATATAGTTTATTAATAAGTCTGATTCTTTGTTTTGTTTTTATATTATTAGTTTTAAGGGCATTTTAAAAATAATGTATGTATTATCATTCAGAAGATGCTAACTGGTGGGTATAGTCTCTCTCAAGGATCATCACACTGATTGAGCCTGTGCTGTTCGCATCCAACACCAAAAAAATTATAATTCACATTAATATTTTAAAATATAACTTGTGGTAGGTGAAATGTAAATAGACCTTTTCATGCTGTAGACAATCAAATGCCTTGTTTGTTAAATATAGAAGTTTTCATTTATAATTCAACTGTGTGAGCGTGTGAATTGGTGCAGTTTTTCGAGACTTAGCACCGGTCCCTTTTTTCCCTTGCCGCCGGCTGAGTGGGGCCGGGTATTAAAACTTGTATATCGGATTAGACGAAATTACTAAGTGCCGGATAGAGTTAAGAGGGTGTTACTGTGCGGACACTCCGATAGAAATTTATTCGATACGATTCAATTTACGCTGCAGATAGGAAACTGATTGTTCCTTCTCTTTCATATGGAAGATTTTAGAATTTTACTTGTTCTCTTCTCAATTTTAAAAGATGCTACTTAGTACCAAAAAAAACATTGAAATTTTTTTTTTCAACCCACGACAGGGAACTCTGTTCAACATTTCACTGACTTTGTCAGTAACTCCTTTACAGTTCAGGCAGCACGACTGTGGAACTCCTTGCCTGATAACATTAGAAGAAATCCAAACAAAGAAGTTTTCAGGAGACTGGTAAAAAGGAACTATTTGGAATCGCAAGAATTTCACAAGGGGTTAGATTGTATTATCTGTTTTTACTGATTTATTTATATATATGTATTTTTATATATTTGTTGACATATTTATCTATTTTTGTATTTACGTATACAATTGTATGTATAAGTAGGTATACGAGTATGTATGTACCATATAATGATTAAAATTTTTTTTTGCTTTAAATATAACTTTCGCACTTCACCGCATTATCTTACACCTCCTAGGTTGATTGGTAGGTAATGCCTGTGTAGGCATTAAGTCCGCCTATTGGACCCTAATTTTTGCAATTTAGTGTTGCATAAAAGTGTTTAAAATCAAAAAAAAAATAATAAGGTTGTTTAAGAGACAGTGCAGAGTATTCGATCGTTCCTACTCCCTGAATGATACTACAATAATTGAACAACACACAAGATTATCTTGATATTCAATTTTAAACAACTTTCGAATATTTTTACAATTATTTTCGAATATTTAATACTCATCTGTTTCAATTGCAGATAGTTTAAAAGTTTAACAGTTTTTGTAATTACATGTCTTCCTACTTCAAACAAGTAGAAACAAAAATTTTAAATAGATAATTGTTAATCCTTTTTTACTACTTTCAAAAGTAAGATATTTAGTGTTTAGACGTCTACAACTAATTTTCATCCCTCTAAGAATAAAGAAAATCTTGCGAGAACAAAGTAGACGACAAAATACAAACCAGAAGTTCAAGGCAGGTATCTACAAGTAGTAGACATTTAACTTTGATGCTTATTTATCCGCCTTTATTTTACTGGGATTATATACAACAACATGTAATAAAAATATCTTCTCTAATAGCGTATGGTAACATAAATAAGAAAATCAAGTTAATTCATTGTAAAAGTTATTTATTTCTGAATTATTAATAAATTTAATAGATTCTTAACACGTTATTAAGTAATAAATCAACGAAAATCGTTGAGTATGTTCTTCATCACAGGAAAATTTAGGGGTTCCTCAAGATACCGTGTGTTGGAGTGTTCAGTGTGTGAATCGTTGCCGGAACGTTTGAGAGGAGGCTGCGAATGAATAAAAGATGTCCGACACATGTACATAATGCACTCATACATTATTACCGCAGCCGCACCATCTACAGTGCCCATGCTCAACTAATATTTATTGTATACGCAGCAGAATTGTTAGCTTTGAAAACGTTATATTTAATACAATAAATAAAAATATAAACCACTATAGAGTTTTTCCTTAATGATTCTAAAATTTCAACTCTTTGATATCCAATGCTGAACTTAAACCTTTCCAAAAAGGGGCTATTTTACATTACGTCAAGTTTAACAGTCTCATGGTAACCTGCTGATTATCTAATATTTTTTTTTAATACAATGGGACTACCAATATGTTCATCTGATGGTAAATAATACCCTTGCCCAAAACAACGACGCGCTTATTAAGATTGTATACACAGCACAATATTGCACTCGTCGTCGCTTTGATATGTAAGGTGTTAAGCTTCGTTACTCCAGCAATTGTACTAGCATTCAGCACTTTACAATTATTATCTTCTTAGTAGCGTTATACGATACATAGAAAGTACTAAAAATTGTATTCGTACTATAAAATAAACCACTCCTATTTTTTTATTCGCTGTACTGATTTGGAGGCATCTTTTCATTAAATCATCAATATTGGCTGGCCTACTCTATAATAATTAAATAAAAGACTACGGAAATATGATGTAAGGTCCAATAGGGACGTTATGGATTGAAAATATGGTTTTATTACGCTTTAACATTAAAACTTTATTATAGAAATTTTAAGTGCTTAAAAAACCAACCCAAAACGAGTTGGTGTTTTAAGCACAAGATGGTCCAAATACCCTCTCAATTGGGGGAGGCCTGTGTCCAGCAATGGACTTTTACCAACTGATACAGTGTAGTGTTGCTCAAAATTCTTTTGCAAACTAAAAAAAAATATTCAGGTGATTCTCTTATGCGTCCGTTATCAGTCAGTTTATTTGTATCATCATTAATGTACAGATGATATGATAATTGGTCACCCTCTCAAGTCCCAAAGCTTGCATAGCCTGCTCCGACCGCGGCGAACTAGTTTTGATACCTCTCACTTCACAAATCTGAATTATTGACGCGCTACAAAATGGCGTCACTAGAAGATCAACATTACTAATTCAAACTTCGTTTAATTGTAGCACTTTATTAATCAAATAAAATTGCAAGAAAACAATAATGAAATCAATGATTCTCCTTTTATCCATAATTTTTTTTCTAATGTTTTTATCTTACTTATTCTGTGTTCCTAAGATGGAGCTAAAGCCTTTAAGATATGTAAAAAAAGCAATTTACCTTCGTTAAGGATATATAACGAAAAAGAATTGGGATCATTTTAAAATTATAAACAAATTTTGTTTATTTATTCATACAGAAATACGCAGTAGAGTTATGAGATGTAGACAAATAACAGTTAACAAATAAGTGTTAGAGTGCTACTTATTCCATTGTGAAATTTCTTCCGGTAGGCTTAATTAGATTTCATAATAGTAATTGTAAACCTAGTGAACTGACTAAAACTAAAATAAGACTTACATACTAATTATAAACTAGAATTGTTTATAAGTAAAAAATGTTAATCAGGAAAGCAAAGAAATTAAAATTTGTGAGTGTCAAGATAGTTTAAAAAATGTTTAGTTCAGTTTAAAAAATTTTAAGGTATCAGGTCTACAGTGTTACGAATAATAATAAATAGATGATTCAGTAGCTAGTAGTTATTACAAAATTTAGAGCAATTTCCACGGTAGTTACTACAAAGTAAAGAAGCTTCTTAAAATCCTGTTAACAGTTAGGTGATAGTTAGGTGACGTCTTGATGTTATAAATTAAAGTCACATATAATAGCCGCAAGTTGTCCTTAAAAATAAAAAAATAGAAGCAAGCCAAAGCGTTAACACGCGTCGCCTAGTGCATCCCAAACTCGTTTACTAGTTTTCCAAACCGAGAGCTCCCCTATTCAAATAGGACTTGTAAATTGATTGAGTCGATCCCAAAGTCGCCTATTTCCCTCCAAAATTGCAGTTCCACGCGATCTTGGATCTTTTCGTACAGTGCATAGATCATTAATTCGATTTATGCTCGGTGTTAAATATTTTACTTATGTCCATTTGTATAGTTTTTTGGAGGGATTTATCTTTGAAGAATAGTTTATACTTTTTTTTTAAAAAAATAACCCAAACATTTTTTTTATATTCTAATTAAAATTAATTCAAATATTAATGATTGCCATGAAGATTAAAGAAGAATATTGTGACTTAAGAACGTCTTCCTATGGCTTGTCTACAATAATTGACTCTTTTTTTTTATTGATGCATTCTCCTTTCGTGGATAAGGGTTCTTGTTTACTTTATTTTTATTTTCCACTCTTTTAATTTTTACTTTCTTTTCTTTTTCGTAACAATTCTCTACATTCATTTTGCATTTATCTATCTTTAATTCTTTTATATACTATATATATCTTTCTTTTCTTTCAGGTATCGCCATTCAGACTTAAGTTTTTTTTTTTATTAATTTATTTTGAAAATCTCGTTCCCTTTCGTGTTGTGGGTAAGGGTCTTTGCGTTTCTTTATTTATTTCTTTCTTTGTTTATTTCTTTCAACTTTCCCAATCTACCTTTCACTCAGCGTTATCTTTCTTCCATACTTTTTCTTTTCTCTTTCATGCATCGCCTCTCATGCCTAAAAACCGCCTCATCTTCACAAATTTCCAAAACTTTCTCTTATTTCTATATTCTATTACATTTTTCTATACTTATTTCTTTTACAATTTTTACGCCTTTATTTACTTACAGTCTTATTACTCTCTATAACTTTTCCAACAACTTCTTTGGCGTACCTAATGAAGATGGGGCGACTCTTACCATCACTCATCAGAGAGGCGATGCTACCTACACTGATCTTCACACCGAGCTCAATCTCGGCTCCAGCTCTAAGTCCGCAAAATAAGGAACAGGAAGTTAATATGTGTCAGATTTAAGTTCGCCGCATGTTACATTTTTTCTTTATTATACATTTATTTCTTTAATTTTACATTTGTCTATTTTCATTTTTATATTTTTTCAGTCCTTATGCCTTGCTATCCACTTCACATTTATACACTTTAAAATGTTACACTAACAACTGGTCTTATTTAATTTTATTATCTTACTAATTACTATTTTGCAATATTCTATAAATTTGCGGCAACTTTTGTCATCACTCATCAATAATTATCTCTAGAATCACGGTATTAGTTGCAAAATGTTTTAAAGATTGCTAACTTTTGGGAAAAATGGCAAATTAAGAAGAAGAGAAAGTGCCGCTTTGTCTTCTTGTTAACATTGAATATATTGAATTATACTAAAGATGTTTAAAATAAGAACATATGTAACTATGAATATAAGAAGAGAACTGTTATATTTCTTAGTTCTGTCTTAGTAAATCGGTGTAAGAAATAAAACTATGATACTTTTTTAATCTGATGATCAAAAAAGTGAAAACCATTGATATGGTTGGGGACCTTATTAGTTTGACCTGTACTTTTTCTAGTTTGTCTATTTAAAATATAAACACAACTTTTACAGATAAAACCGATGTTCATGATTTTATAAGTATAATTGGAAAATTCGTATCCCTTTATTACGATGGAAAATTGAAAAATGACGATTTTGTACTTATTAATATATCTACAGACACAATATAGTAACTATTCATTTATGTTTTTCCAGCCTTTGTTTATTAACTATTTAATTCCTTAGGATGAATAAATGAAGCAATAAACTTATTTAAAATTACCTCTCCCGTAACTGGAATAGGCCAATCTATCCGATGCCTTTATTAATTGGGCGGTTGGTCTGAACAAACAGTTGTTTAAGGAAAACAAATAAGATTTTGCCAAACTACTTATCAACCTACGCACCCCCGGCAAGCTTCTGCCCTCCCTTGTTACGTGTTCCATCTTTATTTAATACCCATTATACATTTTATTGAATTTTTCCTTGGAAATATATCTGTAGGTAAAATGGCGAAAAGCTATTTATTTACCAAAAGAACCATCAGTTTCTAAGACAATCGTGAGATGAATTATTTTAATTTAAATCTATTAATAACCAGTTACATATTGTTATTTTTTTTATAGTCTGTTATCATTTATTATCTGTTAAATATTTATGAACCAGTAGAAGAAATATTATTTATGCTGTTTACACTAGCTGAATCAGAACAAGAATGGATACTCAATGATACGATTATTTGTTATATGCATGAATTTAGTCCAGTAATTTATTGAGTATATATGTATTTGAAACAAATGGATATTATAATTTTGAGTATCCTCTTCCAGTTAAGTAAAAAGTCATTATTTTCCAATACAGTTCTTCTTTGGCTAAGAAGCAGAAGGATCTGAAATATTGGATATAGAAATGGAAAATTCTTTTTAACATTGTTAAACGAAGGAAGAATGTATATACGTAATACGAGCGGGTTACACGCTATCTTCATGCCCGTCTTAATCACGAGCCAGTGACCATTAGTCAGGAGTGAGGGTCTAATTGCCACATATGTAGGTCGCGTTTTACCCCACGCTACATACATATTAGGAAGCTAAAGATTCGCAAGTAGAGGACCGACGGAAAATTTTATATAGTAGCGACAATACATTTGATGCCGGATTTCCTACAACATTTTTATTTAGTTTGCTATGAGACTTCTAATGAAAGACCTTAAACAGTCGGTAATTTAAAAACTTCTTAATTCTATATTGCTTTAATCGTATATTTACAATACAAGCAGATTTTTAACGAGATTCAGAACATAACTCCACAACATGTAAACTCTACAAACCAAGTATCTTTGTGTAATAATACATTGAGAGTACGAATATCACTATCAATTATTCTTTCATATACAGCTTTGGTTAATAACAGAAGTTTTTTAATTATTTTAACCTCTAAACCAAGGTTACATGTGCTTTCATAAACTGGGGAAAAATAAATGAAAGAAATATAGTATATATAAAAGGAGGTTAAAATGCATGCAAGCTAACTTTTTTTAGAAAATCTCGCTAAAACGGAAGAGTATTAACTTGTATTGGCTATAATAATTATTAAACTTTTTTAACCTTAACTGAACTGTAAACATATTATTTATTTAGCTTTACACATGTTGTGTGGAGAAGGCATTAGAATTATGTTATAGTTAAGCTTGAATGATGTAGAGACGCTCAAACTACAAAGCAAATGGCTGTAAACTCACACAGACGTGTAAAAAAGCACTGTTACAAATTCGCAGCTTAAGCTCTACTCTAAAATACATTACCACCTTGTAAAATATACTCGTAGCTGGTAACCCCTGTCGGCTGGGATTGGCTCATTAATTTAACAGCGTGCAACACTTAAGCCGGGCGCGCCAACATTTTCGCAAATGAAGTGGCGGGAGCGTCTTCAAATTATTTTACATTCCAGTCACTTGATTCGGGTTCTTAATCAACAACAACAAGGTTATATATCGTCTGGCAAAACATTTGCCAAATGAAATAAACTGTTTGTTTTGCCAGCTCTAAGGTAAGTTCGGTACATTGTCGTTACTCTGATTGCAGGTGGGGGGTAGTGGGGTAGGAATTTGGGCTTTGATTTGTGAGGTAATTCCCTCAGCCTAACGCTCCCAGTTATATTAAGCACTACGTCTTAATTTTAGGTCGGTAACGACCTTTCGTTATTACATCTATTTGTAACATTATCGTTGTATATTCCAACATAAACTATATATACAAATAATTAATAATAACATCAAATTAAAATCCGCTGTAGACTTTTCTTTTTTAAATTATATTACTCATTGTTAAGATATTATAAAAGAAGCGGTTATACTTGTGTTATTGAAATGTAAATAAATTTAAATGTACTGCAAAAAAGCCATACCTAATACAGTAATCATTTCACTAATGTACTTTTATGATCCAATGAGAATTTGACTCTGTTAAATAAAGAGAAACAAAAAAATTACAAAGTTTAATATAAATAGCGAAATTTAATTCTACAATCGTTAATAGCATTGCATTATAATGTAGAGATTCGATGAAATGAAGTCAACTTTGCACTCCTCTTTTTTCAGAAGTGGTATACTTATAATAACTTGCTGCAACAAGATTGAAATATAATAAACTATCTTACAAGTTCCTGAATTTATATTTATTTACATTAAAATTATTTTCTTTTAGGTTTTACATATTATTGTGTGTTCAAAATATAATTGAAATCTATCATCACTTTAATTTGTAGGAGACAGAAGAAGCTATTGTAGCTTAGTTTCTAAGACTATCATAAGGCCTGCACTTCTTCAAGAGACTGGAATTAGATTCTTACTAGGGTTGAGTTTCTGGTGAAAGAAAACTTCGAGAGGAAACCCGCATGATTAGAGAACAGCTTTCAAGACCATGTGTTCTACCAACTTCTACTGAGCCAGCGTGTTGGATGAAATGGTTTTCTCTCTCTCTTTATGACACAAGACCCGGAATCCCAATAATAAGATAAATAAGAGAATTGTTTAATAATAATATTACAAGAAAAGCTTATAAAGAAAGTAAGAACTAAAATAAAAAATAATGACAATCCATTTATAACCAAGTTAAACATTCTTGTCAACAACAGTTTCATTAATCAAGCTTTGATTCTTAACTTATATTTACAGTACATCATTAATACGGATTACAAACGCTACAAATTACGGTTAACAAAAAATGTAGCGTCACAATGCGATAACATGTAAGCTGTATACGATTGTATTTTGAACTATTTAATTTTGTGAGCGTTTAACTACAGATGATTCAAGTAAAAATTTAACACCGTGCCAAAAAAGAAGTTCATTTCGTGTTAACAATTGACGCCGAACGGGATATAGCTACTACCGTATCACTTATCAGCTGCCTAATAACATGAAAGTCCTAATCTGATTTCGGGATCATGTTTTGTGAAATTTGGTACGAGGTTGAGTTTTTTTTAACCTACCTACCACACATATTCATACAGTAAATCAGTATCATTATATATATTATATTTTGAAAACCAGAATATTGTAGGTGAAAACACTTCACCATCATTAGCCTCATGGCTTGTAAAACAAAAGTTCTAAGAACTCTTTTTTGACTATGTGAGAGTCAAGACCATTTATTTATGTCTGACCAAGTGCGAGTTTTCGGATTAATATTTCTATAATTTAATTACTTTAAATATGTTTACCCAAAACATAATCGTTAAACATTGCAATTATAAAATATATGATTGATGTTTGGTCCCACAGATGATAATCTAACACCAGTTGTATATTGTTCGGGGCAATTCGGCATCATTTAAAATAAACGAGTCGCCATAAAACCTATGGGATAGCGCTCCTTGGAGAGTTGCAGAGCCGGAGAGTTGAACTGACACCCCATCCCATTGCTAGTTATTCTTAATGACAGGCGTTTACAACGAACCCATATGCCGGCTTCTGCACTGAATCGAGAATAATTTTTGGGGTCACATTTTAGTGCCTTTATGAACCATCGATCTGATAAGATAAACCTGATTTGATGTTTGCGGCGGTATTTGTGTTATTTGGTAACTAAAGAGGCTGTTATTTAAAAAAAAAATTGTGATAAGTTTACCGGCGAAGATATTAAACTATGTAAAAATTCCTGATGATATTCACTTAAAATATTTCTTGTTTTCAAACATTTTCAAAATACTAATCATGTATTTAGATGCTTTAGGACTATGATATTAATGATAAGAAACTGAATGGCTTTTTCAAAGCAAGAATTTCGTAAAAACTTAAAGATGTAATTAAATTACCAATGATTACGTAAATGAGTATGTAATAAAGTTTTTAAAGTTATTGATGTAATAGTTCCTGAAATAAGTAATCTTGGACAACATATATCATACATTTTACCATATTTAACAGATTGCTTTAAATTAAATTATTTTTGTATTCGTATAAAGCACTTATGGTAGCATATAGATACACATATACATGTTTACATAAATAGGGGCCTAAAGAAGACCTGAGGTCTCCTAAATAGTTTAAAAAATTGTCATATTTATAATGAAGCCGCTGAATGGGAGAGGATTGATGATGATTACAGTGGTATTTAGACATGTATGTTTGTAACTAAGTTATGATTATGTATGAGTTAATATAGTTTATTAACTATTGTAAACGCATTAATTACCGTAATTAAGTCGGATCGCCGATTACGGAGCTGCATTGTCCCGTTGGACAATTACCGAGTTGGCTGCTCGTAAATTCAGCGGCGAATATTTAATAATAATTGGCTTCCCTTTGTTTAACGGGGTGGGTGGGGTCAGATTGTGTTGCCACCCACAATGGTACTAGCAGCAGAATAATCTAAAATCTTAGTATATTGTTATTTATATCACTGCAGGACTGATCGGTGTGAAGATCTTCTGAGACACGTGCATCACATCCGCTGATTGTGAAGGATAACTCTAATTTACTAGAAAATTAGTCGTTTACAGTCCTACGTTATAATTGATATCTAACAATCTTCTTCAGGATGAATTGATAACAAGAACAATAAAATTAATAGAAAATTATAAATTTTAAAACAGTTTTAAACATTAACTTGCAGTATGCACATAGCTAAATAAAGTAATTTTTAATATAGTATAAATTGTCCTTTAAAAAGATGTAGTTTAATGTTTATTAGATAACTAAAAGCTACATTTATTATTCATGAATTATTAATATTTTTAATACATACAGTTTATTTACCCATTTTAAGCTTGCAGACTATTCATTTTATGACAGCATGAACTTAACTAATTTTATACTAGTATGCATGTTCTAATTACATTATAAAGTACATATATTAGTTCAACTTTTGGGTATTTATGGTCATCCCCAACAACCATGTTTGTGCGATACTGATTTCTGCAGTTTCTATCATCTGACATGCGAATGAAGTGTTTTTCAACACATTGGCTATCAGGCTATCGACATTCTAATAAGCTTTATCATTATCATATATATTTATATAAGCCCACTACTGAGCATAGGTCTCTTCTAAATCCGAAAGATCCCAAAGATCTCTACTTCAATCGGTTCTGTGCTGTGTGTTGGTTTCTCGCAGCCTTCACTAGATTGTAGGTCCACCTTGCGGAGGACCTTCTAGCATTGCTGGATAAACTTTAGAAAACGGTTAAAATAATTAGCGTTATAAAGCGGACGAGACAGACAGACGTGTTAGACGTTCACCTAATAGTAAGTGATATGCTTGTGGACAAGCGTTATGGATAACAACGTGTCTCTAATAACGATACTACGCGCAGTACATCGTTGCGTTTGTAGCTTTAGACAAAAGATGTTCACTCTAGTTATCTCAGTGATTTCACTAGCTACAACATCCTTAAAACAATAACACTGTATTGTTTGGGTGTTTAATAGAATTGCCATCCTGTATTTTATATTAAAATTGTTCTGCCGACGGTGAAAACACGGTGGCTGGGTACACGGATAAGCCGGTTATGAACGGCCGTTAATGACGGCGTCATTTGCCCGGTGAGTTATAATTGGGACGATAACGTTGCTCCCGCGCCGCCTGATGGACGAGCTAATAACCCGCAACCAATAAATTGGATCCAGAATTTATATAACCATACATTATATAGCTCCTTACGTTATTAATGGACACAAGTTTTTAAAGTATATAATTATATCACGAAAATATGGGATATTTATAACTACAATCCATTAAGATTTGTTAGAATACAGTCGTAATGATTTTAAAATAGTAAAGTAAAAAGACAATGAGTTGCCATTTTGGTTTAGGTAGTAAATTCGTGTATTATTGTTGCTTGACTATTCTTCAATATTTAATAAAACAAATAGATCTGTTACAATTACTTTGTAAATAAGACTTTCTAATATAAATATGTGAATCTTGTGGAAATCAACAGGATTTTATTCTTTGTATAGTAACTCTATTACTCGATGTAGTAGCCAAAAGATATGAATAATACATAGTAAGTAAAGGAATATCAAATTGTTTTCTATTTAATTATGTGTATTATGCACCAAATATACAAGACACATTATTGTATTTTAAATACAATTTATTATTTGCGAATTGAACTGAAGTTTTGATGATTTGATGCAATAAAAATCTTTGGAAATCACCAAGAATCAATGTTATTCAATGAAGATAAAAACCAGAAAAAAATTATGTTAAATTTTCGCAATAACGTACTAAGTTTTAAATGTTTAAATTAAAATTAATGCAATAAAAGAGCAAACATTATATAATACCATTTTAATTGGCGTAAATAATTAATTCGGTGACTTCACTACAATAATTATAATCTGTAGCAGGTGTCAAATCATTATAAAGAGGGCAACCCTAAAAATGTCATACCAATTGTCAAGTGGGTGCAGGTTTTGACATAAAGAGACACGTGGCACGTGGCAGGAAGCGACAAGCACGTGTTTCTCTTTTTATATGCGAATTTTAAGATCTATTGATCTGTGAGGGATTATGAATTACTAGCTTATACACTCCACTTTGCTCGTATTGTCAAACAATTGTGGAAGTCGATTTTTTTTCAGTAATTAAACATTTACGAAAATAAGTAAAATGCTCCAGAGGTTCTGCCCTGTCTGAATAATTTTGAATTTATATATTTTTAAAAAATGGAAATGCAAATATTTGCGTTTAAATCATTCTTCCTCTAAAAATTAACGCCGAGTTTAAAGCAACTTGTTAAATACCTTTTTAAAAACCTAAATGTTACCCTTTGTCCAGGATTTGTAGTGAATATAACCAAATATGTGCATTAATTGACGGCATCGACAGTTTTTATGACACGTGTCCTGCTCTCAAATATAAATTAGTTACCAAGTTTCTGTCTCTATAGTTGATAAGCGAATATTAAATTGATAACTCTTGTTATGTCATTTTAAAATTTTTATCTAATGTGTATCTTTGTCATTTTGTTAACATGTAAATTTAAGTAATTTTTCCAAATTTTTATAGGACTGCTTTAACATGTCATAGTGTTTAAAGAGATTGCTGTACACGCCTGTAACCGGCTCACATACCAGTACCTATTCTTATAGTTGTTAATTTTAAGCTCGAATATTTTGTATGTATTGCTGTTGGTGTCTAAATAAATAAATAAATAAATTTTATAGAAGATAGAGTATTTTGGCGAGTTTTTTCTCCTTTTTTTATTTTGATTTAATAAAACGCTTGAAAGGAGAACAGTGGTAAAAGACCTCATCCATTTTTCCGCAAACAATAGAATGCGGGTCGAGTGGATACGAGGCCTGGGGGACGTTGGCATATTTGTTTCAGTTTTTATGCATCCTTATCTAATCATTCAATAGTATGTATGTGTGTCACATTATGTGTATGTACGTATATATTTACTGAAGTATATATATACATTGTATGTATTTATTATTAATTATATATTACTGTAATAGTAACATACAATCATTACTGTGAGTGATTTCGGCTTGGAGGGTGCTGGAAGCTAGTCAAATTACTGGGCTAACGAGTTAAATCTCATTACCTTACGTCTCAAGGCGATGTACGTAATGTAGTGCTTTATAAACCATCTTAACTAGAACTACATTGTTATTGGCAAACGTATAACTTACTATTAGGTGAACGCATTAATTGTCTTCTTGCCTTGTCGAATAAAAAAATGTATGTGCTGATTTAGATATTTACTCAAGAGTCATTATATTGCGGTTACAACTGCTTTGCGGTATTAATAGGCGCTGTGGTGGTAAAACTAACCAGAAGCTTTCGGGCATGATTTCACTCGTCTATTTGAGAAAGAAAACGATGAAGAGAAATTATTTGAATGTCAGATTTAATAATTGCCGCCATTAATCATCCTTGGCGGTATAATCTGTTTATTCAGATAGCTGCTCTAAGGCCCACGTAATCCCCACACCGGCGCTGAGCCTTTTAATAATTTCCCGTCCCTGTTTATCTTTTTATAAACGGCACTTTAATATTAATTTATTTTCCAATATTTTATAATAGAAATAATCTATTCAGAAGATGAAACAGTTTTCTTATTAATATTGCAAATTCTTATCATTCATTTTTATTTTTTGTTTACTTAACACTACCAGTGAAGTCCAAATATTTTCCTTTATTATTTTGTATCTTAAGTATCCTTATTTATACGACAATGTCCGTCCGTCCACAATTTTCAATCTCGAAAACTACAGGGGGTAGGAGCTGGTGCTGAAATCTGGCATACAGATAGATCTCACTTAGATAAGATCAGAGCCGATGGAATTTTGTTGGTATGTGGTCGGGTTCCCGGTGTATGAGTGCCCAAAGTTTCACAATTTTGTATGGGCCACTTGTTTTTCTTAATTTGTGAAGCTTGTATTGTGTTTAGTGTAATTTATATCATTTTAACATTTTCGGAATACTTTCAGCCAATATGAGACCAATTACAAGTCATAACAAGTAAAGTAAGAAAAGGCAATCATTGACAATAAAAAAGATTATATAATTATAATTTTTTTAAACCACAGTGTATTGATAATCTACTCCCATTTCATACCTATTTTTGTTTATAAAAAATTAAATATTTATTAAACATTATTTCATAAAGCGGGGCCATCTTTTGCATAAATTTATGGTATTAAAAAACACCGAAAATTTATACATACATTATGGAATATAAAAGAGAAAAAACCACACATCCATTTTGAGAATCTCCTCGTTGTTGTGATATAAATATTCAGTTTCCATTTCCGGTTTAAATTTACATATTTTTCAGAAAATTTTTAGCTAGTTTGTGCAGTCAAACTTTCGCGGCTGTTATTTGTAATATGTATTTTTTTTT
>DWLS01000758.1:0-26784 GCA_018246255.1 Pachliopta kotzebuea
TGGATACGGGTGTTGCGAGTGTACGCGGTGTGCGAGCCTGGCGGGCGCCCCATCCGGCGGAGGAAGCGGCGCGTGTGATCATTATATTATAAACAGGACTAACTACAGTAAAATAAACAGCGGTCCTCCTATTCAAACTCTAACAAGGTTAAGAATTGTTGAAATATAATTATGGAACGAAAAGCAATAGATATCCTCTTTCTTATTATAGTTTTAAATATTTCCATTCATTCTATCTTCTTAACAAATTAAACTAGAGATGTATTTTTATTTAAAATTTCGTTCTTGATAATGTTAATTATAAATTATGATAATCAGTTTTACACCTGCTATTCATACTCTCCACTAACAAGGATTGATTATTAGACAATACCAAAAGGATTTAAGCACACTCGATGTATTTTTTTTCTTAAGAAGTGCAATGCAATAAAGCATTTATGAATAAATTAAGTTTTTGGGGTTACTCAGAAGCAAAACATTTTATAACAATTTGGTCTTATTCCCCGTCAAATATGTGGTGCTGTTTTATGCCCTTACTCTGTAGAATCAGCAAGATAATTTCGTATAAGAGTGTAACAGCACGATGCCGGAGGAAGCCCTCATTATCCTGTCAGGCGCAATCAGCACAGCGCGCCTCCGTCGGAGCAACATAAGGACGTGAACACAACCAACTCGCCCATAACATTGTCACCAGAATAAAATAATCGTTCTTATCATAAAAACTATTATTTTTATCTGTTAGTTTATTACAATTTTCTTAAAAATATAATATATGTGTATGACAAAAAGATAAAATTTTATTAGTTATTGCAAGGTAGTTTCATACGTAAGGATCTATTAAAAATAGTATCGTAGATAGTATTTTACGTTTCACTACCATAATCACTGCTATTCATTGAGAATACATTGTATAAAACATCCTATCATGTATTAAAATACGATAACATGACGATACAGTTATTTTGTTTTTACATGGAAACAGTACATAGTGTATAAAACATTTATGAAATCTTTTTCGTTGTCAAAATATTTAATACTCGATTCTGGGAATTATCGTGTTGTGACGGAAATAAATAATCGAAACTCGCTTCCAAAGAAAAGGACCGGTCCTCAGCATGGGGTGATGCATTACAATGCAGTCTTACCAGCTTAGCATTGCCTGAAACTTTTAATTAAAAAAGGAAAAATACAAAGGCGTTTTCGGAATTGATGGCGCGTACAAGGAATCCAAAGTAATCGGTAAGAAAACGGTACGAGATAGTAGTAAATTATAAAGTTTGTAACAAACAATGTATTATATAATATTTTCATTGTTTTTTCTATTTATTACATGTAAGTGATATATAACACAGAAAGAAAATCATCATCATCAATAGTTATGGATAGATTTACCATCACATGAACATAATAACACCATTTAGATGCATCAAAACAATATTGTCATCCCATGGTGCTGCAATATATCATTTTGTATAAAGTACATCGAATTGTCTTAACTATTAAAAAAAACATGTTTTGTTAATAAATCATTAAATAAATACACTAGTAAGAGTTTACTAAAATTTAATATAACACAGTACCTGGCGGAATTTGAAGGTTAACAATACCGCGGTGAGCATGATGAAATCCAGTTGAGATATTAAATACAGCTGTTACATGTAACAGTTCCACGTCACGCCTTAGTGGCAACTCTTATATTTATATAGTAATGCTCAAAAATTTTCAATACCGCATTAGAAATTAGGACACGTAAGGATTGCTAATAAAGGTTTAATTAATTACAATAATGTTTTACACCCTAAATAAATTTTTAATTCTATTAACAAAAAATAGAAATAATGAATTTTTGTTAATTCCCAGGCCTTGTAAATGATTTTATGGTTAGCTATTAACCCTGAATGAAAAGAGAGTAGTCATAAGTTTTAACGCGATGTTTCTACACTGATTCTGAACTCTGTTCTGATAACATGGACCCGGCAGACGAACAGTTCACTATTTTCTTAAAGTTATTATTATTAACTATTTAAACTCAAAAGGATTAAAATCAGAAAGTACAAAGTCTTATGAGTGCTGGTAATATAAAAATAATGATATTATTTTTGAGATAATCACAAATGAACTCACAAGTAACAACGGCTGCGATGAGACTGACGGCGTCTGTAGGTGGTTCACAAGCTGGCCACAGGGGCTGGAGGATATTCTGAGCGAATGTCAGGGCTGTGATGGCATTACCGGTAGGCACCAATATGAAGAGAGCAACCCATAGATATAAAAACGCAGGTAACGGGCCGAAAGCTTCCCCAATATACGCATAATCGCCACCAGATTTTGGAATCATTGTACCTGAAAATAATTTACAAATTTTTTAATTTAAATTAGAGGTGCAATTTTTTTAAATAATTTCATAGAATAGTTTTTTCTTAACATCTTAACGGATCAAAACTTTACCGATAATAGTAATCTCTATGTAATGAAAATTGTGATAAGGGGTTGCTCTAAAATTAAGCAAGCGATCTTTTTAAAAATATCTATACATTTCCAAAAAAAATTTAGCATGTACTATTGTAATATTTAAGACTTCAGCTAGATAATAAAGTTATAGGGTTGCTTGCGTAATAAATCAATCTTTTCGTAATGATTATTGTGGCAAAATTAAAATAATTTTTTTATTCGTCCCTCCGCAAAGTGGGACAAGGAAATTTACCTTCACTTTATTGTTTATTTTTCTTGTTTGTTTACCGATTTTTTCTTCCTACTAAACCATACATTTTATATTGCTTTCTCTAACTTCTATTTCTTTTAATATCCGCCTCGATAACCGTCCCTCCCCCCCACCACGTGCGCTTTCTCCGAATATAACCTAACATCCTTCCCTTTTTCTATCGCTTTCAGTACATTCTCTTATACTCTCAATGCTAAGAGATGAAGGGTGTCAGCTTTTGCGACAGTTTCGAGAGCGAATCTAGAGTCGCCCATAATTGAAAAACTGCGCCGACACGCCCGGCCGCGTACCTAGTCGCTTCCATTAATGCCAGTAACTCCGCCTGGTAGACAGTACAGAGGTTGCCCAGCTTGAGCTTTTTACTGGTTAGCTCTGCGACGTCCCGCATTACGCTGTACGCCGCACCCACCTTATCGTCTATGCAGTTGCCGTCAGTCCTCGATATCTCCAGATAGGCTACCGCGGCGGGAAGCCGGTCTTTCCCTACACCATCACCCAGAAAGGAGAATTCCACACAAACCAGACCAGACGGGTGTGACAGTCTTTTGAAGCTGATTGGTGCCCCCAATGTTCGATCTCCCAGCATTTGTTGGGAATGGCTATGCGTTATGCAATATAAAGTGGCTGCTTTTGGGACCCGAAGGTCCAAAGGAAGCAACCCGGCAAGTATTAGGGCCGAGTTCAGCGACGCGGTCCTGTGGGTTCTCGCGATCTACTGCGCAAAGGCCTTCTGGACTGCGCCCAGCTTCCTGCACACCAGCAACTTTTTAGCCTTTAGCGCCCATACACTCGCCGCATACGGAATTAAAAATTATTATTACGACTAACGTAGTAAGCAATTGACGAATAAGTTTCATTAGAAATGCTCATGACTGATATCACAACGTATGTATGGTAGTATACATTACATGGCTTAGGTATCACGCTATTAATAGATATATAACAGCTAATAATGCATGCTTATCGAAATTTTATGATTTTAGTATTAGATAAAACTATTTTTGTCCTGCCATTTTAATATTACGCTAAGTATTATTACTATAATATACGATATCCTTACACATTTTGTGATAAAAAATAAACTGACTTTCTATAAAAGCAAATGCTTTTGAAATATCAAATGAGAAAATTTTGAAATACCCATAATATTTTCTCTTTTCTATTGATAAATATGATAAAAAATAAATATGTATATGTATGATAAAAAGTCACTGTAGCAACACTACGAGTTCAATTCCAAATAAAATCAGGAAATAATTATAATATATTAATGAGTTTATTGACAATTTCGAGACCTGTGCTCGCAAACACGCAAAAAATTGTATAAATATACGGTCATTATGCATGTTTTATTGACATCGTGTTTTTAGTGAAAAAAATTATTGCTGGTTTTATAAATAAACACATGCAAAAATCCATTGCGGCGTCTAAAATTGGAAATCTCTAAGTAAACAATTGCTTCAACTTTCGTACATAAACAGTCGTCAAAAACAAATTATTTAAATGCACAAGATCGTATTTTGTGCAGTACTTTACAAGAGACCTCGGTCCAGCAGTGGACGTCCATCGGTTAAAATGATGAAATGATATTTTGTAGTGTTTAAAAACTTTTTGCGAATAACTAAATAAAAACAGTTGCTTAAAAATTTATTTTCTTGGCAGATAAAATCGATAGTCGAGATATTAGTTATTTAAACGCGATATTAATTAAGCGAAAACAGTTAATAATTTTGTAGAACTAAAAGGTTTTTTTTTATTATGTCAAAAACATCAAACCTGTAATTTAGTAAAAACTGGGTCACACAAATTATTCGTTTCGCTTCGCATGTGGACTGTAAATAGGTTTCGGTTCGTAAAATATAACTATAGCCCATTTCACCAACATTTATAAATAAAATATTACTTGTTTGTCTACACTAGTCCAAAAAGTTCTCAATGATCAGATATAATTATATTAAATGTCTATGAAGCCAAGTGTGGTGAAGCGTGTTCGCTCCGAATAACTTAGCACTCATGTATGTAAATAATTGTCAAAACATGGTCTATCAGATCAGGAAAGCTGACGCTAAATTGCCAAAAATCATTCAATCTACATCAATTATGTGGTCACAGAATCTAATCAGAAACGTCAGTGTTACAAAGCATGTGTTTTATCCAGGCGCTTCGGAGACATTCTTTAATTAAAAAGTGGATAAAAGGTCTGCAACTATTTTTTCTACTTTTTAGTTCGCTTGCTGTAGGTACCAGTACATATTCCAAGAAAAATCATAAAGCGTCATATATTAAATAAATTACCAAGACTATTATTATCATCTGCGACTGATACATAAGTACTTAAAAACTCGACCAATTTTGTAGTTGTTATACTTGACCCACTTCCTATAAAATTTACTTAGCTACAAACCATCAAAGCAACCAAAAGGCATACTACCAATAACACAGAAGCCAATAATGATGTATACAGATTACCACATTGTGCTCATCCTAAGATCGTACCAATTGGCCACCAGCTCCTAAACTTTGGCCAACAGAAACAAGCGCTACAGTGCTACCGAACTAAACAACAAACTAATTTTATATAAAATTGTATTAAAAGACCGTGTCTTTGACATGGGTAACATTTATCGCTACTACATTTACTAAATATTTAAAATCCATGCTATAAGGTGATAGCTGCCAAGATATTTATACAATTTCGTGTTGTGTGCATAATTCTATTGGTGACTATTAACACTACCATACTGCTTTTTTCGTATAGTAAGTATTCAGAGTGCAATAACGTGTATCCCAAATATACATTTCGGATATTTATGTATAATTTGTTAATAAATAAACATCTGGTGAATTTAGTCCCATGTAGCATTTTATACCTTCGGAATAAGTAAGGAAGGTTTTATAAAAAAATTGTAAAATAAAAAGAGGATAAAAACGTACACTTAACGTTTTTCACAATAGATACCAAGAAGATATATGACTGACTGATAAATGATGGACTAGGTGGACACAATATGACATAAGGAATATAAGAAATATTAAAAAAAATGCGGAAAATATCATATTAATGCTATAAGATATTTATGTATTTAGTCAAACGGTGTTAATTATTAGACTTTATAAAATTGAGGAAAAGATGAGTTTCTTAAATAATAAGTAGTATTTTTGATTTACTATAATTTAATGCCTGAGCAAATAGTTATAAAAGGATGCGAAAAAACCTTAATTTTTTTAAATCAATGTAGCAAAATGCAGTGTAAAATCCCGTATATTTACAATTGTAATAAAACTAAATTGACATGAACATAAACAAACGCAAGTTTATATTTACGTTTATTAGCGTTGAAAGGTCGAATATGGATGGAACTTATAATAGTTATTAATTACATTATAATTGTCTCATAAACAATCAAAAAAACTTTGATAATTTTTTAATGATAATATACTTGGCAAACAACAACAAATAAGTTTAGATTAAAACAATTAGCAAAGGTTGTTTTCAATGTTAAGGTATAATTTCGTTATATAGAGTACATGTTTCAAAGAAACTCTTAATTCGCGAATAATGTTTTAAAATTTTAAATGTTAAGGGTGAAAACAACTTTATAACAAAAAAAACTAAATAGAAAGGAGAAAAATGTAATAGCCTTATTAACAAAATGTGAAAATGCAATTAATTAATACATCAAAACATTTAATGAATTAACGATTTTGTGCAGAATAAAAATCAGATATTGCTATTTAATATTATTACACTTACCAAGTTCTGCATAGCACAACGCACCAATCATGGATAAAAATCCCGATAACACCCAAACTATAAGAGCCATGCCTTTTGAACCTGCATATTTAAGCGCAAGACTAGGAGATACGAAGATCCCTGATCCAACAATCACACCGACGATAATCGCAACACCATTAAAAAGACTCAATTCTTTCTTTAAGCGAACCTTATCACTTGACTCCTTATCATGAGTATCACCATCTTCACCAAAATCAATGGCCTTCGGTTGCAAACCTTCTGTAGCAGACACTTTTGCCATTTTTTTTAATTTTATTTAAAACAGCCAAATCAATAAATTAATTATATTAAAAAAACGATTGTAAACTCAATTCAAAATACAAAGAAAAGTCACAGTGCTAACAAAATTTGACTTTCCAAATTCTGATCCTCCGCTATGCGGACATTGCATCATAGCGTTGAGTGTACCGCGCGAAAAACCACGTGTGAGCTCCGACACCATAAAATAACCATTGACTGATAATAATAACTATAAATGGGTAACCACCACATACGTGCAGATAACACGCAAGTTAAAACATAAACGCACTGTAAACAGCGTCACAAATGTACTCGCGATCAGGTTAAAATATTCACAAATTAAATTCAAGGTTCGATATGATTCTAATTTAAAATAGAGAATATTACAAGAAACAAAATCCGAATGGAATAACAGAAAAGAAAGAAATATGTTGCACGAAAGTGCGGAATACGATCTAAACTTCGTATGGACACGAGACAATTTGTACACGTTCAACGCGTCCCCACTTTAGTATTCACTAAACCAAGTTACCACGACTGTCTACCGCCATGGCATCGCAGCATGTTTAAAAGGTCGTGAAATATTTGAACCGCCGTACGAAATTCAACTTTACTACTGTAAAACAGAGATTAAAATTAAATTCAGTTTCGTCATGTGAATTCACTGCCAAGTTTGAATAACCGGTTGATACGATGTCGGTCTCGTTCTTTTCAGGCGTGTGTATTTGGCATACTTTTTCATGTAAATTAATTAGGTGCATGCTATATAAGATGACACTCTTAAACGGGGTTACTTATCGTATTAATAATTTCTTCTGATGAGATTTCCTGGTACAGGATGTGAGCAATTTATTAAGAGCCCTACTGTGGAGGTCAATGACAGTATTTGTGAAGACCGAAGCAATATGTCACATGAATCAAAATATACGAGGTCAATATTCCATTTGTAAATTTTGTCTTCATTATATTACAGTGTTTCGGTTCTGTCACACATGTACATAATCAATTGTAAAGTTACTACTTCTATTATTATGATTGATTGCTCTAGGGAGGATTTAAAGGATGACTGCAAATTCTTAGGAAATGTTTAGTCAGGACTAACTAATTATGTATGCCAAATTAATTTTGTAATTGCTGACAACAGTGCCTTTACCCTTCAAGTTATTTTGTAGCCATACCTAAAATTATTGTAGCATCCACATTACTGCAATTAACATAATTGTATGCTAGTGTATTCTATGTAATAGTATATAGTAGATGACAGACAGACACACAAATGTAATAGGTATTAGTTACATTGACAAAAAAAAATTATCTAGCTAAGTGAAAACCTATATCCAGCAAATGAAGTTGATATTATGGATAATTGTATTAATTTTAGGTGTTATCACTTTATAGAGAAAAATTTGAGATGTCATATGATCAGTTTTACAAATTAAAACCATTATCTATTAAAGTATTTATTAAGAAAGTAATAAACAAGTTGGTACATATTTAACTTTGTACAACTTTTTTATTTAACAACAAAATTGACACTTATACTTTATTGTATTTGAATATCCTTGCAGTGCCATCATCCGATGAAGATAATATCAGGTTTTCTTTATCATTGTAACATAAATCTAGTATTTCTGACCAGTGTCCAGTTAATACCATACATCTTTCTCCAGACCTTCCGTCATACACTCTGACAGAACCATCAAGGCAACCAGTCACAAGTTTATCATCTACCCAAAATATCTTAGTGACTCCAGCGGCAACATCATCCTCAGATTTGGAACAGTAATGACGAAGCATTTGTGTGCTAACATCCCAGATTGTAATTGAACCGTTTAATGTTCCTAAAATTAAAAGGAAGGTGTTATAATAGAATATATAAATATATTTTAAAATTGTACAATATAACAAAAGTTACCTAACGCAATGTATCCCAGCTGTGAATTTGAAAAGGCCACTGCCTCTAAATCATTTTCAGTTTCTATTTGTGCTACGATTTTACCATTTGCTGATGTGGTCAATATAGCTTTACCTGTCACAAAAAATAATTAGCAAAATTATTATTATGTAACTTAATAAATAGTGATAGTTTAATACTATTTTCAATGCGTCTATGGGCAGAGTATTTTGCATCAACACACTTTACCACCCACAGCCTCATTGTTGCTTAAAAGTGGAAATTTGCAATAAAGTGGTAGTCTAATGTAGAAAACAAAAACTACCTTCAGTTATAATTTGTAATGTTATTATTTAAATTTTGAAAATGAATACCATCTGTTGATATAGATGCAATAAGGTTATTTCCAGGGTGTGTGTCAATATCTGTAACTCTAATTTCGTGTACATTTTGTGGCATTTGTTGGAGGACAGAATTTGTTTTCAAATCCCAAATTTTCACTGAACCATCTTCATACCCAGCTACCAAACGTACACCATCTTGAAAAAGCTGCAAATTAAATTACAATTTTATTACTTTAATAAAGCTATTAAATTTTAAAATAGGATATGGTGTGAAAATCAAGTTGTATACACAATAATACTATTACAACAGCAACAGGAAATCAAACAATGAGTCTGTTATAAACACTTAATAACCATATCATTAATTAGTAAAAAAGGTAAACACCTTGGCACATTCTGTTTTTATATTTTGACCAGGTAATATTTTTGTGTCACCAGAAGGTATTTTAAAAATAAAAATATCACCAGTGATACCCCCACAGAAGAGAACTTTTGTTCCAAAATGCCACAAGCCCCAACTTAAATCATCTGCTTCATATTCAAATATTACTGGCCATTCTTGTTGTGTGGAGTCGAAATTACATTTCCATACTTTTATTACACCACTCATATCTATAGTGGCCAAGAAAGCACCATCAAAACTGAATCCGACATATATTACAGAATCTTTATGACCAGTACATTCCATGACAATCTTCCCGGTTTCAACAGACCAAACATATGCTTTGTCATCCTCCCCACCTGTTACAGCAACTTTACCACTGGGATGAAGATTACAACAAAACACTGATCCAGAATGTTTAGTGAAAACCACAACGGCGAGATCCTCAGGAGGCTCCGCACCAGCATATTCCTCTTCTTGATCTATAACTTCCTCCATCTCCTCGTAATCATCCGGCATTTCGTCCATTGCAACCATATTAGTCAAAATCATTCCATCCTCTACTTCTGTGATCTCATCTCCATTGATAGAAGATGGTGGAGTATCTTCAAGGTTGAATCGCATGTTTCTATGAAAAAAATCAAATTTAGAAAAGATGGCGAATAAATGGAAAAAAGAAACTACCTCCTAACCTGTGCAGAAAATTAATAACATTATAAATTTGATTTAATCAAGTTTAGGAAGTTTTCTTATCTTAATGTATAATTTTATGTTAATAAATAACATAATAAATTTAATTTGAAAAGAATAAACCACATGGCACAAAATATAAATTTTAAACACAAACCTAATATAACGTATTTAGCAATGGCATTACACTAAGATTACAACAATGTCACAACACAAATGGGGTTGCACGATTGTTTTTATTTCCTTTAGAAAAGTTTGTGATATTTGAGCAACATTTTTTAAAATTTAGTTTTCTTATTTTCGTTGGTCAGTTACATAAAATTATTGCTCCCCCAAATCTTTTAATATGCTTTATTTGCGTTAAATGAAATTTAATTGGAACGAAGATGAATTGGCAGTAAACTATGTATTGCTCTCTCATTATTTTTAAAGCAAAGAAAAACCACTAAAGATGACAATTGTTTGAAGTATGCATATTGATAGGTTAGATGTTAGGAAGTGTTTTTTTGAAATTCTTTTGTGACATAAGTTAAACAAAAGAAAAGTAATTAAAGAATGGCTTGCATTAAAAATAGTAATATATTTTTTTAACTTTGTAAACCAATTTTATCATAATAATTCATTCATTAATATCTTAAATGTTTGCTTACAGCGTTACTAAAAGCTCCTTCTACGTTGGTACTTGCGAAGCGATTTCGTGGAAAAATTAATATACAAAAACCGCGGAAACCCCATTTTGGAAGACAACTTTTGATAGACCTTTCGAAACCCTTATACGGCCCTCGGAAATACACTCTACCTGACATTGTACTTTGTGATAATACGGAAAGTAAACAAAAAACTGGAATCGATAACCCATTTGAAAGAATATTAGCAAAAGAATGCCTAGATTGGTTTAATACTTCAAAAATGATTGTTTTCCTACATATGAATTCAATAAGTATGGAAGATAAAACACCTGTATTTGCTGCTTTAAAAAAAAACAATATGCATTTGAGAACATATGGCAAAAAAATTGTGAGTATGGCTACCTCTGGGACTCGGTATGAAGCTGTTAATTGCTTGTTTAATTCTCACCAAAACATTATATTTGGCCAACCAGAAAATGCTGACAAAATGTTTAAAATTCTGAAAAAGGCTCCACAGCTTGTAGTAATGGGTGAGTAGCAAAATAAAAGAAATGTGTGTGTATATTTAACAAATTCAAAATTTACTTTCTTGATTGAATTGTTTGAAACTATTTAAAGGTTATTTTTGTATCTTGGCTTTATTAACTTTAAGTTGTTGCAATTGTCTTAGTCCACTTTATTGCTCATTTTTACACATACCTATCAATACATGATATTATTTTAGGAGCAGTGGGCAAAAAGCAAGTAGTTGTCATGATGGTAAATGATCTCTGTGAGGTGAAAGAGTTGTGGATTGGTAACCATGAAACTAATATATATTTTCCAGCTACATTCATGCCACTTTTATATAATCTCAAAGATAGTGTTATTTTTGGAATTCTCATAAAAGCAATTTTTTTGCAACATATTTTTTTTCAAAAGAGTATATGGTAATAAAGTGCAGGATTAAAATTTAGTTCTTCAAACCATTACTTTCATTTTGGCCAGAATTTTGTTGGTTTACTTTAACATTAAAGTATTTTCAGCTGGCATAATTCAAGATCGCCTTATGTCTAAAAATGAACTGGTAGAATTTAGCAAGCTTGCAAGTCTAGAAGTTGCAAGAAGTCAGCTGTGTGGTGTTCTCCAGAGTGCTGCATCTTGTCTTGTCGGACAACTAAACCAAAGTCAACAATCATTGGTGTCACTTCTCGAAAAACATATAGAAATTGAAAGTAAAGGAGATAAACAGCATACTTAAATAATACAATAAATGTTGCAAATAGACTAATAATTACAATTTTTATTCAACATATTAGTACAAAAATTCATTGTTTATTTTATTTCATGATCACTGTAACAGAACCTTTTAAAATATTCCTCTACACTTTGGGCCTATTTTCTTACATGACTAAGATCTTTAAATCTGAAACTCTGCATATCAAAGGATTTTTAAATCATAACATCTACAATGAGCTAATGAGCATCTAAAATGGAAGTTTATTGGTAAAAAAAAAAAAATCTATAAAGTCTAGGAAGTTAATATTACCATAATTTACCACTTAAATTAATAAATAACTTGTATTAGTTTTATGTCTAATAATGATTTATTACTGTAACTTTTTTAAGTACTAGAGTTATAATTTTGTTTTTATTTATTGTGCTAATGTCTATGAATTGGTTCAATTTATCAGAAGAATAGAGAATACTTTACTCAATCAAACTTCAGTTTAAAGAAGGCTTTGACGAATTATTTTTTGTTAACACTTTTTGTCTGACTTAGAAAACAGTTTGATCGAAGATAAGCTAGTGGTGTATTCAAACAATTTGCAATCAAAAAGAAAACACATATTTTATTAAGAAAAATACGTTTTAAAAGTCATTACTTCCTCATAAACTTTTTACCTAAAAGTGTTTATTTATACCAGAAAATACAAGCTGTGTCTTCTTTTTTATCAACAGTGGCCAATATTTGACGCTAATTTTACATAATTGCCGACAATGAGGTTTAAGATAGTAAAATGTACTCCTCCAGGTTTCACTGTCTCTCATATGTTGACAGTCGGAACCTGATAAAAGCAATACCGACACTTCTCTCCTTCTGCGACTCCGCCTCGGCTGCAGTGGGCAGTGAGCACTGCGTCTCGTACAACTCACGCTGCCCCCGCAGCCCACTGGCACATTTCCGAGGTGAGCTACTCGACCTCATCTGGAGTGGCCACTTCGGACCGGCGCTGCGCCTCGGATCAGCCGGTAGGTTTCTCGTAGCTTCACCATGGGTGACCAAGCCACGATTACTAGAGTTGCATTGTCACGACAAGGCCGCAACCAGTTCGAGGGGCGTTCGACAACCCTGACTTAAAAATACATGTCCCCAGAATCAATTCAAGCACACGGAAGTCGTCCAGTCGCTCAAAAAGTAAGAACCGAAATTGAGGTGCTGTGCTACTAGAACTATAACGAAGAAAATAATAAGCGACGAATTATAAAAGCAAATTTTAGATATTTGGGTTAAAATTTTTTTACCTAGGTTTAAGTTAATACTTGACCACGATCCCACCTGGTGTTAAGTGATGATGTGGTCTATGTTGGGAAAGCACATTAATCTAGCCAATGCCTATTCATTCTTTTCTTGAAGACGCTCACATCGTAATTGGACGGGAACACTGACGCCGGTAAGTTGTTCCACTCCTTAGCTGTCCTTATTAAAAACGAGGAGCCAAACCTCTTTGTACGTAAATTGGGGATGTTTACAACATAAGGATGGAGTCTCGCTGCGCGCTTTCTCGTCCGGTGATGAAAAGGGGATGGGTAAATTACGTAAAACGTCCGTCATGTGCATTGTTTTCGAAAATTCTCTGATTTTTATACATGTCATATACAGCCCATACACGCTCACTGCTGGTCATGGACCTTTTCGTAAATTATTCACTCCAATCGGTCCTGCATCGCTTTCACGACAACATCGTCATTATGTCTATCGCTATTCAGATGCCATTAAAGATCTTTACTATTTCATCGGCAGTCAGTCCTTCGAGTATAATATTATTTTATTAATAGACACTGCGTCTTAATCGTTGAATTCTTGTTAAAAAATTCTTGATAGAAGCTTTTTGGTTATTTGTTACAAAATAATGTTTTTGTTTGCTCAAGATGTAAATAGGTATTATTAAGAAATTGCATTTCTTTAAAAAGTTATCGCCTTGTAGTAATCGACAAGAAAGTACCAACGCAAAAGGTCGTTAGGCTTAAGATATTATTAAACTATAGTCTTAAGCAGTAAAGACGTTTGGATATTATGATAATAAGTCAATAATTAAAAATCAAAACACAGCATGTTTTCTTGGACTATTTAATTTCTATTTGTTATTGAAAAAAGTACAAACTAAGTATTGGAAATGTCAACTTGTAATAAAAGACTGTTTCTTTATAATTTTTGTAATTTGTATGAAACGTAATCTTTGGTAATACTCTATTAACTTATGACGTCTAAAAGAGATCAAAACATTGTATTACAGCTATCTTATAATAATATTTGGTTTGTTTTAAATTTGAGCAAGGTTTAAAATGCAAGACGTATTCTAGCAACAATGGAAATATTTTTTTTAATTAGTTGTTTTTTTTTCTTAATAGTGTTTACGTAAAGGAACATAATTTAGGGTGCAGTAATTCGATTAGCAGCAGTTGCTAAAGTGGTCAGCGCTACGGCTGCTTCCACCTCATCCTGATCGTGACGTAATGTATTTACTGACAGTTGTGATTTCGAGTCAGGTTTACGCCGTCTTCCTTCTGCCCACCAAGAGTAATTGGTCTCACTTGGTTGAAATCGCGCCGCACTTTCTAACCATTTGCTAAGCAACAGGGGACTTGTGATCTTGGAGCTTTCAGACTTGGTACATATGTGATCAACTTCATTAGAGTTATTATTAAAGCTTTCGCATTTCTCCATTGACACAGAAGAATCAGTATCAAGTTGATGATATTCAGGGATAGTTTCAGGACTACTTTCAAGACGATTGTCAACGTCGGAATGATTCGGAGTAGGACTTGTGGGCTCGTGCTCACTCCATATGCTATCATCAGAACAGATACTGAACTGTTCCACGTTCCCTTGGGCACGATCATTGTATGTACGAATCAGATGACCCCATGTTTGTTGATTGCGATCGGCGTTAACATTTTTTAATTTTCTTCGCCAATTGGCGAACCAGTTACAAATCTGCGAATAAAAAAATATTTTTTTTTACTAGAAAAGACGATGTCGTCATACACAAGAAAGAAATGCATTGTACATGTGTTGTAATTTTTTAAATAAATTTTAAAAATTTTCGGCAATTATTTTATTTAACATATCTTACTTATAGTTATCAAATTATTTCATCAAGTGTACCTCATAATATTATCCAAGGTTTATATGTTGATTTGCAAAACAAGATTGCTTCTTTGGTGATGTTGAACTAAGCAGTGACAAAAATAGTGCCTATTTATGTACAAACGGCAATTCTTGGCATAAATCCAAATAGGTTGCATGTAAGAACATAGAAGTACACTTGAAAATTTATTGAAAAACTCTTTCGAATAGTTTTAATATATTTTCCATCTTCATGTATTTGTTTATTCTTACTTGTATGTATGTGAGTCCTGTTTCTCTTGAAAGGTATTTTTTTTCTTCTCGGTTGGGATAAGGATTATCCCTTCGACGTACTAGCCAATCTTTCAAATACCGTTTTATTTCTGGCGTGAATAGCCTCTTTTGTGGCCTCTGCCCAGCAACTAAACTTCTCCTGTAAAAATAATACTGAAATGTAATCCGTATTTAATATCATTTTACCATTTAAAAAAAATACCTAAGTTATATATGACTTTTAATAAACATACGTCTAGGCAGTAGCAATTGAAAGTTTGCGTTACACAATGAATTTGTAAGTATGACGCACAAAGAAAATAAAATGTTTATTAGAATATGAAAACTATGAGTCATCAACAACAACTAACCGGGTGTATCGTCTGTTGCGCACTGGCCTCAAGGATTTTCCGCTATCCTCCTTGGATGGTGTCATTTCGCCTATGTTTACCCCTCTCATCTCCTGTTCTTTTTGGATAAGTGTCATTGGATAAAAAACTTTTTTCTTCTTTAAATCAATATTTAACACACATATAATTGAGAAGACACTTTTTTGGAACCAGCTGAGTTGAAGCACGTGCGAGGGCACCGTTCCTTGCGACACGACTCGTGGCCCGCAATACTGTCGCTGTGGGGGATGATTAGTGATCTATTAAAAAATGAAGACAAGGAGACATAAATAGAATCTCTTTCAAGCGTACGTTTTATCAAAGCAAAAGTAACAATCGATCGAGTTATCCCAACCTTCATTGACACCTTATTTATGCAATGGTATAAAGAAACACGATAGTCACATTACACTCGTAATTCTTCAGTATAATTCTTCTAGTACGATTTTAATTAATAGTACTTTAATTTCTCATTGATTTTTATTAGGCGCTATATTATAAACTTTATTGGAATGCCTTTGTTTCAAGCTATTGTATTCAGTAATCATCATTAAAAACAAAAAACATGTTAACTGTTACGTGGACCATCGAGGTCAATGTTCTGTACTAGCGGTGTTCATTTGGATTTAGCAAAAAGCAAGTAGATCGTTTGATAATATCGACGTTGATAACATTTTATAATGTTCCTATAGGAAGTTTTATAACTATTCAGCACATGAATTACGTACCTGATTGCGGGAAAGCTCGCGGGTTGTGCGAAAATGGCGTCGGATAAAAGAGGGACGGCGACGGCAGCGCCGCGACGCGGGCGCATCTTTCTGGTGCAAATTCATGTTATTTCAGGACGTCTCCCGCGAAGTCTTCAAATGACAATAGAGAATAGTTTTAATTTAACATATATAAATTCTAAAGATAATCAAAAGAAAATAAATACCTGAATGACTGAAAATGTAAGTAATCTTCCTGGTTTATGGAAATTCATATTGCTGGTTGTTACAGTTTTCATAATAAGTTCCAAATTTATTATAATTGATATTTAGTAATTTAAATTAAGCGAATATTGACAATTTTTTTTAATAATTATTTTTGAGGTCCAGAGGATATTCATAATTTCTAAAGAAAGAATTTTAATTCTTTATAAAATCGGATGTTTTATTTGAATAGAAATGGATACATTTTAGGTACCTCCAGTTATTATTATTTAATTTATTAACTCTACTATAGAATAAAAAATTGGATTGAATTGATCCTGCGAAATGTTTTAGGATAACAATTTTATCCAATCTCGTGGAGTCAGTAATAAACCGCTGGATGCGGGCACCGGACAAACAGGTTCGATTAGTGAAGAGGTCTTTAAGGGAGGTTTACGTCCAGTAGTAAATGTTCAATGAGTTATTTTTATTCCAATTACATTATTTTAATCGTACCTTCTAGCTGATATTGCAAGTAGGTGTTAAGAAGGACACTACCTTTTTAATTTACCTATTTAAATATCTTCTTACAACAAGAAACTTTTTACATGTGACTTCTCAGCTTGCGGAGTCCGGATCTGCGAGCTTAGGGTCCGATGAAGCTTTCGCGGCCATAATAGTGGCCGAAAGCATCAAATTCATCGGAAAAAAAAACATGTGACATTTTATGATTTTATTAAAGTCTTTACTACTACTTGAAAGGTACTATTACTTCTTTATTAGAAGTTACACAATTATTCGAAAATATACCGCAGTAAACTATTACCTAAGCGACTATTATAGTCAGGACGTAACCGGAAACTATAAAAAGCTATCACAAAAAAGACAATTCTTTCTGAGTTTGTTGTTTTTCTCTGTAGAGAGTGTATTAGGATCTATTGCTGCTGTCCCTCAATATTTTACTGTCTTAGTATTTTTTGTTCTATGTAGTTAGTTTAAAATTTTAAAGTCGTCACGTGAAGGCACTCATATTAGGGGAACGGCAAGATTCAAATTTTTTTGTTTTATAGTACATAACAAAAAATGGACTGTGAACCATAGTCTAGGTCTCCATTCTTTTTTTATAATTTCACGACTGTAACTTTTTGATTAGTATCAAGAATATTAGTTAAACGGCGGTTTTTATTGGTGAAAGTAAATAAATAGTGCGAAAATATTATTCCTCACTCAAAGATAATTTATATTAAGTAAATTTAGATGATATATGAAGTATAATTTATGAGATTGCAATGAATATTATTATATATGAATATTATAATATCATAAAACATTAAAAAAAAGTTTGTAAGTTTTCTTGATAATGATTGTGGTTTTCGCTGATCGCAAACATTTGGTAATAATTTTTTTTAAATAATGGACAAGAGGCATGTTGCACGATTGAAATCGATAATATTTAAGAATTCGTTTCTCATGTTAATTGATTAGAGCTATAAGCAATGTAACAATAAATCTAATAATAATAATAACGTTTTTGATAACTTTTGAAACACCCGTCATAATTTGGTACTTATGTATTAACGCCGCCGCAGATACAGATTTGGGAGTTTTAATGTGTTGAAAATCTACCTTTTTGCGACAAATCATTTCATAAAACGTTTTACTCAAAACCAAAAAACTGTCGCAAGTTTAGGGAAAGTTAGGTAAAACTTAGGTTAATATTCGTACAGTACTTTTGTTATTGACGCATTATCACAACTTTTGTTCCGGTAGCGTTAATACGTAAGTATCTGTAATTTGTATACACAATTTTTTAGAACACTATTTACTTTAAAAACCTTACGTTATAGGTTTTAAAATTTAATAGTGATTTCTTAGTGTAAAGTCATGTGGAATGACGATAAGTTCTTTAAATGACGCAAAAGAGTTACTTTATGACATCATTTTACCGAGCAGTCTACGTACCGGAGCTATGTAATTAATAAACCAAAAACCTTTTTATTTCTAACATTTATCGTTTCTTTTGTCATTGTATAACTGAATGGAAACAAATTGTGCTCAAAAAATATCCTTATTTAATTTTCCCGGGGACAATTCCTTCGAGATCAGAATATTGTGATTATTACTAAACTGTGACAAGTTACGACGTCTCTTTCATTTGCTTAACAGTTATTAACTGCTATCTCTTTCTTAACCGTACACTTCAGTTAGATAAAAGATATCGCGTGAATACTACACGAATTCACACAATCAACGGTCCACATAGGCATGAGTAGTACTTGCAAATTTCGACAGGAGACTCCCTGGTTACTGGTACTATGGATAAAAACTAGGTTTCAAAATACTTCTATGTATATTTAGTATTTCCGATAAAAAAATATTATTATGTGATTAATGTAAAGAGCAAAATTAATCGTACAGATCGAAAACACCTCTTGATACTTAAACTCTGATTTTCGCAGTTTTCATAAAAGTTAAACACAAAAAGTTAAAAACAAATTTATTCTTTTTGGTGTTGATAATGCGCTACGTTGATATCTAAGTATTCAAGCATAGTTAAATAAGCAATATGTTGTATAAACAATGTCTATATAGAAGTGGCCAGTTTGTAGAAGAGTATAAATAACTTGACAAGTATTAAATACTTGAAAGGTTTATGCTCTGGCACCTGATCCGCGTACTTAGAAGTAAATACCTGGTTTTAAAACCCGGTCCAGTAATACGTCTCAACTGTAGTCCACACACGCGCTGCGGCGTTTGTTCAGTAGTGATGTGTGGTGTGTTGTGAGTTATTGTATTTTACAGTTTATCGTCAACTTGATGGCGGACGCTTGTCTATTACCAAATGAAAATGTTTACGAAAAGTGAAAGAGTTTTGTAAAAAACGACTCGGTAAAACTTTATCGTGGACAATAAAACCGTTCCTATTTGTCATAGGACCCTCGTGTTTTGTGTGTTCTGGCGTACGATTGATTTTTTAACGTTATGGGTGAAGAAACTTCGAACGGCGTTGGGAAAGTAGTTTTGAAACGGAAAATAACCCTTTTTAATGGAGTTGGTATTATAATTGGAACTATTATAGGTTCCGGCATTTTTATATCTCCGACTGGGGTTTTTATTTACACAGAGTAAGTTTAAGTCTATTTTTCCCGCCATTTTAACTTTAATTTAAAACATTTTTAAAACTTGTATTAACAGTTTTTACTTGTACATAAAAAAAAATAAAAAATCTTTTTAAATTAATGTTGTCACAGGAATACAAGAGTCGTGAAAATGTTCTTTTACCACCTGTTTGTAGATAATACACGGGCTCATAACAATGTAGTTCTAGTTAAGATGATATACACTGCGCCACATTGTGCTCGCGGTTTACAATAAGTTTCGTTACCTTAGTAATTTCACTAGTAATAGCGCCCTCTAAACCGAAATATGAAAAACGTTTTATAATTTTTATTTTGACAAATATTAGAGATATTACAAGCGAAAACTGGTGTTATTTCGAATATATTTTTAATAATAATGAATGGGAATGTTTTTGTTTTTAAATATTAGTAACGCTGTTTACAACAAAGCAAATTTTTTTTTCTAAATTTAATATTAAATTATACCATTAAATTGAAAGATATTTGCTATAGACACTGTAGTAAGAAATGTTTTTTAATACAGAAAAACGAGAAAATGAATGAGACGCGTTTAGCTTTCGGTAAGTGGATACAGCAGTTCATAACGAGGCTGGACTTGTTGCTTTGTGGCAGGTGGTCTCCAAAGTAGTCTCTGAAGCTGATATTTCTCAACTTTATCTACTGTCGTTTAGTTTTTTTTTAAAAACTTTGTTGTACGTTATTAGAAGTTAGAAAACTAGAGCTACTACACGTGTACACTACGGCATTGTCAATTTATCTATCTGCCAGTTTGCATACCTCGTTTGCCATTTCAGTGGTACATTTAATCTGGTATCCTTTAAAGCAATCACTACAACTTAAGAGATCAGTTGAAGTCAAAACATATTTGAGGTTAAACCGGTTGTGTTAAAATGCACAACTTCACCGATGTGTGTTAAATGTTGTTATTTAATTATGTATGATGAATAACGCCTGTTAATTGTATTTTAAATTCCAACATCAGTTACTCACACGTATCATATCAGAATTAATGGACGAGTAATTTGATTGATATGCCTTCTTAAATGAAACCAGATCTGTATCAACTGCTACTCAATTCAAACAGTTCAGTCTAATGCACTCAGAATTATTCCAATTTTTTTTTTAGTATAATGTTACTGTTATGATCTCAAGGCCTTCCTTAATTTTATTCCTTACATATTATTTAAGTACATCAATTTTTAAACTTTCTAATGAAGTAAAGAATTTTATTAAAAACAATTAATTACGAGTTGAGTTTAAATTCATTTTCAACTTTTAACTAAACCGATAACTTTCGATGATCTTTTTTATGTCTAATAATACCTATCTTTATTAAGAAGTATTTTATATTTTACAATAAAAGCGCTGGATTGGGTGTGCACATCTTAATATTATTAATTACTAAGATGGTAACAGTAAATTATCGTCAAGTTAGCATGCTCTTTGTTTGTAGGTTTAACGGTGAATTACGGAGTGAACAAGTTTTAAATAGGGTCAAGGTTTAATTGGCCACAAACACTATTGAATTTATATTATAGGTATTAATAGCGATTGTTGAATTAAATATTTTAAAGTGACTTTTTTCTATGTGTATTTACTATATGTTACGAAATTCTTCAATGTTTTAGATTCAATACATTTTTAATAAGAAAAAATTAAAGTACTTTTGTTTATTTATTATAAGTGTTTTATCAGAGCCTTAGATAAAACTAATTATCGGAAAAATTGTTATAAATAAATAATTCAAATATGTACATTACCTCTATTGTTCACCTTATGCTATTGCATTAGTTAAGATGACAAACAATGCACGATAAGTTAAGCCTAGTTACTTTAGTAACTTCACTAGCTACAACACCTTTCAACCCGGAAGAGAGTAGTATTTTTCACACCACTGTTTTACGCTCGTAAAGGAGCCATAGCACCTAACTCTTTCGACATGTTTAAATCAAATACTATTTCTGATACGCTTTTTTAAGTTTTCATGTTCAATAATTCTTGTACTAAAATATTAATTTTATTATCAAAAAAATTACCGCCAAATGGGATATTTTTAGAAGTAATTCTCTGATGTAGATAAAATAGAAGAATCAGGTTAACGCAATCGAACTTTTCTTCCTCTTTATCTACACTAATCTACATAGATTAATTAGGTGACTTATTTATTATCTGTGCACAATATTGTTTCAGATCGGTAGCAGCATCGCTATTGATATGGTTAGTTTGTGGTTTACTGTCAACACTGGGTGCACTTTGCTATGCAGAGCTTGGAACATCGATCACGAGATCTGGTGGTGATTACGCGTATATTTATACTGCGTTCGGACCTCTGCCAGCATTCTTAAGGATATGGATTGCTCTCCTTATTATTAGACCAACGACTCAAGCAATTGTGGCGCTAACCTTCGGACATTATGTCGTAAAGCCTTTTTTCCCTGAATGTGATCCACCGCAAGGTGCTGTGAAACTACTTGCCGCTGTTTGTCTATGTAAGTTCGTTATGTTTATATTTTTATATGATTTTAGCTGATAAAGCGTATTAACCTAGAAACAGCATATTTACTTTACTGTTAAGTCAAGTTAAGACATTTACAATTAAATCGGATAGAAACACTGACGCCGGTAAGTTATTCAAATCTTTTTTTCAATAGGTAATAACTAGTCGTGAGTCTAGATGTCTGAAAGTTAAGCACATGTTAAAGTATCGTTACGTATGTAGTTTATATAGTTATGTTACAACTGATGACATAACCATGGTAGTAAATATTACACTCAAGACGGTTACTTAAGATAAGATAATTTTGGTATGGTAACAAACCACATCACACTTCTCATTAGTCTCTACATTATTATCATTGTTTAAAAAGTAGCACATTGTTAATTTTTACCAGGAAAAATTAAAGTTTAAAGTTATTTAGTTTTAAAATTAATGAAATATATGGTGTTGTAAAAGTTTATGTATGTTTAATTAATTAAAGCAGAATGGAAATAAATATATTGACCCACTTCTGAGACTAGAATGGTAATATCATTGTACTTACGTTCACTATATCAAATTGTGTTACCGAATAATTTACACGCTTTAGTAACAATAAAACATCGTGATGTAAATGTAAATTTTCCCGCTTGTCTGTAAAAACTATACATTCTCTCATCATCAACTCATGTATAATAAATAAATATTAATTATTAATCTCAACATATACCAATGTATAAACTTTTTAAATAGATTGTTAGTATCCATAGTAATGTTTGTGGACGAGTTGAAAGCAATAGTAAAACAAGCTGCAAAAACAACGCATGCGTCATCTTATCATCTGGTTCTCTACTACCTCATAAGATTAAAATGTATCGAAATGGTCTGGCTATGTATGGCTCATTTTCATGCTTTGGACACAAAGGTCATGAGTTCGATTATCTGTGAAATCCTTTTTTTACTTTATCCTCCTTTCCACAATGCTCACTTCGTTCAATCTATTGCATCTACTTTACCGGAAGAGTTATAAACTTTTTGCTTCGGTTTTCTCGTCTTCTCATCCTAAAGCGTATCCATTAGCTTTCCGGTTTAAAAGTTACAAGCGTTACGGTGTATTTAAGCATTAGTGTTTTGTAGCAAGTACGAACATTGTGATAAACTACATTTTTTATTCTCTCTTTGAATAACTTTATGCGGTAGAATTAGTCATCAAAATGAATAGTAGTTCAAGCGTATTTTATTATCATCATTAACAGCCTGCCAAAGTCTACTTTTGCACATAGGACTCCTCTTCCAAGGAACGTAACTTAACATCTGGGTGCGTATAGTCAAAAACGTATTTAACTGATGATTATTGCCAATATTGTTGTTTATTTGCAAATAAAAATAAATTTATTAACAATATATTGAAATAAATATAAAACTATGTTATAAGTGGAGAAATAATTTTGGCGTCTGCTTGGCGTTGCGTGGGATAAGCGTTATCAAGGCACGTCTTTTCATACATTAAGATCGCCGTAATATCTTCAGATATGCGTATTGTCGTGACCTGCATATTTTCTATAATCATTATATTTTATATGTTTTATGCTAATGCATTTATGATGTAATAATTATCTTTATAATCATTATCCTTTTAAGTGTCGTAAAGTAATGTTGATAGGTCTCCATTGCCGGACACCGTCTAGGTAGGTATGTACTACTACAGCTCCTATTGCAGCCAAGAAACAGCAGTGTGCGAATATTACTGGGTTCAATTTGAACAATGTTGTAAGCTAGTGAAGTTACTGCGGTAACGAGACCTAATACTTTATGTAATACATGAAAGCTTTTAAAATCTTACTCGTACATCACAGTATCGGTTATTTCGCTGTCTGCTTGATTCCCTTTGGTTTTTTACTTATTATTGTTATAATATTGATATTAAATAGTTTTTACAGAGATTTCAAAATACCAGAAAACATTTCCATTGAAATATTTTTAAATATTTCCTTTCTCAAAATGAAAATATTTTTGATGGCTCTCAAATAAATTGATTGTACAAAGGCGATAGCGACAATTGCACTTTTTAGTTAAACGTTATACTCAGTTATATTTAAGTTACAAAAAATCATTTTTTTTGCTATTCTCTGGCAAAATTGCATTTTCCAATAAGCAAGCGACTACAACACTATCAAACCGGTTATTAAACGTCATTCCCAAAACATTGCGCCCATGTTTGCCGGTCAGCTGAATGAGTCGATTTCATAAACATGTTATGAAATCTTACCACTTTCCAACAACCTAGTGAGTCTATTTTTCCGATACTATAATACAGATTTTATCTCCGAAAATATTTAGAGAAAGCATGTTTAAAATATTTTATGAGGTTAATTTATACATTTGTTGTAAAAAAGTTCTTTTTGCAAATCGATTTTTGTCTCTCAGAATAAATTAATTACATTGTTAAATAATATCCAATCATCAAGTCAATTTTGCATTGACTATGATTTAGTCAAGTTTGTGTATGTGTATATGTGTGTCCGAATTTCGTTGTGGTCGCGCTCTGGCCAAACAGAAAGGCCGACCAAAATGACGTTTGGCTTTAATATTGATGTGGATACGGAGATGGTTTTTAGCCATATCCGGTTCCGGTCTAACAACCGTAAGTGGGACAGAATGTCACCTAGTACCTTAATGGTGCATATTTTTGATACCTTTATTGAAGTAAAAGTGTTCCTCATCAAAATATATACTTTTTATTTACTTCCGCTTCTGGTCGACCAACCGGAAGTTGGCCAAAATTTTAATACCGATATAGATATATCGCAAAATTGACAGTGAGAGAAACGACAGTTCTCAGACCAGCGTTTATTAATAGATGTACCAGGTTTTCTTCTATTTTAATTACTCAGTTTTTTTCTTTATTCAACGTGGTGAGACAATCAAAGGATTCACTTAAATAAGTATAAAATCCCAACCAGCACCACGTTGTTGTGGACGAGGATATCACTTACCATCAGGTGACGCTTTGCTCGCCTCGTCGCATAGAAGAAAAAGTGTTCACATAGACGTTCATATGTAGAAATCCAGAACATTAAAATGCTGTTATAACTGAAAATTTAAATTGTTAGGGTGATAGAGGGGTCTGAACTGCTCCCACTATGTAAACTTCAAAAAATACTCGTAACTCCTTATAAAAGAAGCTGTTAACCGCTGAGCCACTGACTCAATTAGTTATAACGAATGTAAGTATCCGAATGATTTATGCCGCTGACCATGTAGTTCTTTGACTTAATAAACGTAAATATTTTGGTATCAAATAGTATTTCGTTCGCTAAGTATGTCAATGCAGTAATTGAATATCTTACACGAGTCATATTTACGATTTCTCATGTCTCGTTGTTTATTATTAACCGTCGCAGTCTATCTCAATTCTTCATTATTGCGTTTAATACTAAAAATATAATTGTGTTTAAACCAGGGAGCGTTGTTATTAAATTTGTAGCTCATCTAATGACAGATCTAGACAGCATTAATGGTCATAATAGAGAACATAGTTGTATATATTTCACTAGTACTATTAAATTAAATATTTTAATAAATTTTTGTTATAACTGTTACATACTACTTTTTCTTTTACATATAGTTCGGAAATTAACTAAGAACCTCCGTGCTACAACTGAATGTGATATTTGTATTGGTAGTTACAAGAAAATCTTATTGTAAATTATTCTACTAGTGTAATTATGGTGTTCACTACGCTTTTGTAGTTCTTCGTAGTATTTTATTTTTGATGATTATATTAAAATCAATTCAACTCAACAAATTCATAAAACAGACTATTAACAGGCTTCTGTTAATGTCTGTTAGAAATAAAATGGAGTGAAGCACTAATTACACGATTGATCTGCGTTCGTTTGTGCATAGGCGGAAGCTACCTTTTAACCTAATTATTCGTCAAAGGATCGATGTTCTCAATGAATACTAGCTATCAGTTTATTACGTAACTCAGTTGGTTGTACTCTGTTTATTTTTAACCATTTCACTTTTGCTGTTATCATATAAAAAAAATTATCTGTTATCATAAAAAAATCTTCAAATTTAGTTTCTATTTTTTGATTGCACCTCCATAAGAGTCTGATGCACTTTATTAAGTACTCCGGAATGCTTGTAGCTTTTGTACCGGTATATGTATACTCTTTTAGGATAAAATGAAGTACAAGACAACGAGACAAGGAGTCTGAAGATAGGATATAGATTTTCCCGTTTAAGAGATTTGAAAGGTCAAAGTTAGGCTTGAAAAGGAGCAAAAGCAGAAAAAAAGAAAAATTTTGCTGAAAATCTAACTCATTACCTTTGTGTAGAAAATATGAAAATTAACCTCTGGGTTATTAAGCCAAATTCTAATCTTGAAAGGTATCCGGATAATAACTTTCCGGCTTATTTCTTTCACGTAGATAAAAACAACGTTAGTTTAAATTTGTTATAAGAATTGAATATTTTGGAAATCTCTATTGAGGCTTTTAAAGTAAAAAAGACATTCTAGTCTATTTGTTTAAAACCTTTACCGTAAACCACAAATACAA